>JAGDQP010001181.1:50879-110773 GCA_022664845.1 Lepisma saccharinum | reverse complement strand
AAAGGGTACATGTTACGTGTAATTTCCTATAGAGATGTACCCTTTCTGTAATTACCGATTCAATAATAATGCGTGTAGCGATTTTAAATGAAATATTTAAATGCTAAAACAATATATAAAACGTTGTTTGAATGTTTCGCGTAGATCTAAGTGTTTACTATGCACGGATGCTTGTTACATTCAGGGAAAAAGGGGAAACAGAAAAAAAGTGTTATTACAATGCGAAAGTATTTAATACAAACTTCTACTTTTCCATACAGGTGGCAATGCAGGTAAGCGAATTTTGTAGATAAGAGAAAGAACAATTAGATAAATATTACCCCAACTAAACAATTCCATCTGACTTCCCAATTCCATCTTGGCTATTAGTCTCCACTTTAAAGTTTGAAAGGTTTTGTTGATTTAGTGAATCGTAACAATATTACACATTGCCAGGAAATACGTTGACTTCATGTATTTCGTTCAATCAATAGCTAGAAATACAAGTCAGGTGCACATTAAACTTAAATATATATTGTCCGTCAAAGCCATGCATATGGTAAACATTCTCTTTATTACATACTTTATAAATAAAAAAATGAATATCGAAATTAGAGAATATTGATAATACTTAACACACTTTTAACATTTATAGTTCACAGCAGAACTTTAGTGAAATCATTTATCAACTTTTATGATAATAAATAAAAAAAAATATTAAGTTTCGAATATACATATCACTAGACAAATATATTTATACTGTTACATTATACATAATTATGATCTTATAAAACTATGTTCTGTTTTGTTAGTGCAAAGCAGAAAATAATATTTTTATGTAACATGTGACTCCCGGCCACTAAGACTTTTTCTTTCTCTTATTCTTCCTTCCTTTATTTTGTTGAATCCAAGATGGAAAATTTTCAAAATGTTTTAATATGTTTAAAGCTATTTGTAATGATACACATTTATGCCATTTTCATATCTGTAGCTTAGCTGTGTGGAAAATTGATTTTTGTCTGCCATTTTGGATCCAAGATGGCGTCTTTTTCAAAATATCAGATTTTCTCCTTTTTCTACTCTTGATAATATATCTTCGTGCGAATTTTGGTGTTTCTAGCCCCAGTAGTTTGGCCTTTGATAATGGGATTATATAAAACTAATATAAAAATGAAAGTAACGAGGTTTCGCTTAAACCTATTCGCCATTTGTATTTAAGTTAACGAAGAAAGCTCTCAACGAGTTTGGATGAATACTACGCACGGAAGTATGTTCATAAAGCATACTGTCCTGGAGGTCGATTGATCATAGTTTCTGTTTACTTCCGTCGCACGAAAATGAGCTATACATTTTATTGTATCTTGTCGAGTTATGAACGACAAATATGATACTTTTACAACGAAATGTTATATATATATGTACGATCTAGTGGACAAAGTTTTGGACAGATATGTTTAAGGTATCGGGTTCGATCTCACTTCAGGACAGCGGTTCTCTATTCTTTTTGTATTTTTTCTTCATTTCTTATTTATTTTGCTCCCTTGCAGAACATCAGTGATATAGGGTAATTAAATCCAAACAATATGTAAAATTAAAGTTCATATATTAATCCATTTCGCCTGGATGTTAATATACTTGTCAGTATAGTTATATTTGGGTCATTCCAAATCAGTTCGCCCAATGAATCCCGTTCGACCATCTCAGATTTGAATAACATTTTTTTCTTAGGTACTATGGTTCAAGCTAGGAGGAAATGTAAAATATAAGTTTTCTACTTTCCCTTTCAGTGTTATAGGATGTCAGAGAAAGGTCGAAAATAATGATATCTCCTATTGGCGACTGTCGTTTAAAATCGAAGATTTCCAAAAATAAATGTATAATTTATGTCATTATTGTAGCAATTACTTGAAATTTTGGCAGGATTATCTCAAAGACATACATCTTATTCTTACAATTTCAGAATTAGTATTCTGTTGCCAGGTTTTATTGTAGGGTTTGTTAAAACACGAAGAACTAAAAAAATATTGCATCGTTTGTAGATGAACCATTAATTAGTTTAGTGATGCTGGCAATACCACAATGACAGTAATACAATGTTACCTGTTATATGAGAGTATAGTAGGAATGCATAGAGACAAGTTTTAACTTTGTTCCAATATTCCTTCTTTATTTAAAGAAAATATTTATCATAAAAATATATGGCAATTGTGTTCATAATACTCTATAGTAGAACAACTACCAGTTTAATGATGGTGATAAACAACAAAAGTACAAAAGCATTGTTGCTATGTGATTAGGAAATGATAGAGATTCACTACTAAAAGTATAAACGAATTGTGGATTTTCTACAATTTGAAACTTGATGAAAAATATATACGTATAATTAAACATGATTTTGGGTTGTTAACTGATGAGTCACTCCATGCCAAATCAAAAAGATAATATGTAATATATTGTTTCCGATTTTGATGACATTTGGTACATTGATTCTTGGAAGGATTCTTAGTATTAATTCCAATTTACAGGTTTCTAGGCCCCGTGTTTCCGGGGCGACAGCGCTTCAAATTAGGCCTGTTTTGTCCTCAAATTTTGTAACGACCGACACTTTACGGAGGCACACACATTTGAATTGTACTTTCTAAAGTCAAGGTTTATGAGTTGTACGAGACAACGTTGTATATTTCATATGTACAAATGATCAGAAAATCAAACTTTGAAAAAAAAATTGTGGTAGATACAATGTATTTTTTTAGATATTCCTTTAATATTGCGAAAATAATAGTTTCTGAAATTGTGCTCACCTTACAACATAATACCTTTAATATCTCGAAAGGAACACCAGGTACATACTGTATGTGATGAGACTTTTACCATTGGATAGAGAAGAAAATTCCTTATAGAACGATGCAATAAAAAAGCGGGTTTCTCGGTGTGAACTTTTTCTCCAAAGCATATTTCTTTTGTTTTTACATCATTATCTATAACTGGGTTGATCTTGAAACATACCATCACTATCTCAGGAAAAACATCAGATGTAGATATGAGACGTGCACCATTCGAAAGAGCATATAATGTCTAATAGATTTACGTAATAAACGCAATGTAATTTTAGTGGGAACTCCATCTGTAAATATTATGTTTTTTTTTTAATATCAAGTAGTTATAATTAAAGTTTCGTTGTTTGGCCGGTTTTAGATGATAAACGGTCAATCAAACATGAGACTTTATATAAATTTGATTATCGATATGTAGAAAAGAAATATTAAATAAAACATTCAAATTAAAGCTTCCCTACGTGTGCATAATCTTTATGGACATGTTAAGCACTTTATTAACATATCATACACTTTACAAATTATACCAGTATGTACATTATGTTCGTGCGTGTACCAAACGCCATTCAGGTTACAAAGTATACTCAAAATGTCGTCCATCTATGTCTAGAACAGTTTGGGAGAATCGTGGGGATGCTGAAGTTCAGTGGTGGAGATCTATCTCTGATTTGTGGCGTTCTTCTTTCTATTCTTGCTGGTGTCACGTGCGCCTTTTGGTGGACTAATTTCGTATGCATGTGTTTCATCTGTCCCACTTTCTTAATTCGGTTAGCTTTCCCATCATCAACCATTTAGCCAGAGCAAAAGTTAGCTAAAAATCTTACACAAAATGTAGGTTCAAATTTTACCATATAACCGTGTCCAACAGTGCTAAACTAAATATCTCCATTAGTGTGTTAGATACTACTGTTATGCTTATTTTCCAATCGTCAATTGTTTTGATTTTTACTTGAAAAAACTAGTTCTTCATGTATTCCCATGACTAAAAATTGCTGCAGTTGAAATTATGTCTACAAGTAGCCAGTCAGTTGTTTGGTAATAATATACTATCTGCTTCGCCAACATGGTATCCTCACTTTGCAGGACAGAGATAATATTTACAAAACTATTTTCATGCAGGATTGGGATCCACCTCACATCAATTGTCAGGTGAAAGAGTTCTTCAGAAATGCAAGAGATGCAAATCCAGTCACCATTATCTCGTTTAAGAAATGCTTGGCAACCCCGATCTCCTGATTTTAACCGAAGCGATTTCTGCATATGGAGATATATGAAAAACAAGGTTTATCAAGTGAACATCCAATCACATGCCGATTAGAACATGAGCATCTCAAGAGAGGTATCCAGCACGGATTTATTGTGTGTGTGAAGTACTGCTGCGCTACTGTTTTATGTTTGAATTTGAAATTTAATTTCATGTAAAATATTTAGGCAGTTTCGGCTCAGGGCAAATGGATGATGATGGGAAAGTTAATCGAATGAAGGAAGTGGGAGGAAAAGGCCGATGAAACACACGTACACAGACTTTGTACACCAGAAAGCCCACGTGGCACAAGCATGGTTTGAAAGAAGATCGCCACGAATCAAAGATAGATCTCCACCACTGAACCACAGCATCCCCACTATTCTTCCAAACTGTCCTAGACATAGATGGACGACATTTTGAGTAGATTGTGTGACCTGTATGATGTTTGGTACACTTATAAACATAATATGCATATAATTTGAAAATTGTATGATATGTTAATAAAGTGTTTGTAAAGTGTTCATAAAGTGTAATCACACATTAAAAGGTTTTAATTAGAATTATTTATTCAATACTTCTCTTCCACATGTCCTTAATCACATTCACAAAAAGTTCCATGTTTGTCCGATTGACCGTTTATCATCTAAAACCGGCCAAACAGCGAAACTTTAAATATAACTACTTGATATTAAAACAAACAGAAAATGTTTTGCAGATGGCACTGCTTTTATTACGTCACTCTATAAGACATTCTACACTCTTTCCAATTGTGTACGTCCCATATCTGCATCTGGTGTTTTCCCTGAGATTTTGATGGTATTATGTTTTAAGGTCAATCCTATTATACACAATGATGTAAAAACAAAAGAATTAGGTTTTGGAGAAAAAGACCCGCTCTTTTATTACATCATTCTATAGGAAATTTTCTTCTCTTTGCAATGGTACAGGTCTCATCATATCTATATCTGGTGTTTCTTATCAGATATTCATGGTATTATGTTCCAAGATGAACACAATTTCACAAACTGCTTATATCGCATCCATAAAGCACTATCTCAAGAACTATTGCCTCTGCTACAATTTTGTTATCAAATGTTGATTTTCTGATGATTTTGCATAAGAAACATCTAACGTTGTATTTTTTTTATTCATAAAGAATGACTTTAAAAAATAAATATCAAATGTGCGTGTCTCGGTAAAGTGTCGGTCGCGACAACACTTAAGGTCAAAACATGTCATTTGAAGCGCGGTCTAGAAATCTATAAGTTGGAATTATTATTAAGAACCCTTCCAAGATTTAATGTAACAAATTTCATCAAAATCGGAAACTATAGGTGTGATATGTCATGTTTTTAATTCGGCATGGAGTGACTCTTCAGTACACAAAATAAAATCGTGTTTAATTATCCATATATTTCTTTCATCAGCTTTCGAATAGTAGAAAAACCACAGTTTGTTGAAATGTTAGCAGTGAATCTCTACCCTTATCCCATGTCATAGCAATAACGTTTTTGTACTTTTATTATTTAACATCACTAAACTAATGTTTGTTCTACCATATAGTATTTTGCACAACATTTTCATATACTTTAAATATATATTTAAAAAAATAAAGAAGGAATATTGGAACAAAGTTGAAAGTTTTCTCACTAATCCCCTATGATAGTCTCATGTAACAGTTACAATTTTATTACTGTCATTAATTGCTAACATCGTCAAGGGAATTAAATACGGTCCAATATCTTGCATGTTACTGTTAGATTTGAATATGTTTTTATATTATAGTACAACCGATTTTACTTTAATATTTGTTTCATTCAAGCCAGAAGAAAAACTTTAAACCTATTGTTACACGAGTTTTGGGTTAGATATATAATTCCAAATATTGTGGTGTTAAATTAATGTTTTACTCTTTGGTAGGGATATATTTACATAATCTTGTTCAGAGTATAGATTTGGTTATGAAGCAGGTTCAGACATGTGGAAATGGTAATATATTTGTATTAATTATATAATTTTGAAATGACATTTGTTTATCTATAAATTCATTTGAATTGTAACAGATAGATTGACGCTTTATATAGGAAGAAAATAATTGGTGTGTTGGGCAGTAAATATACCAACAATACAGTTGGATTATAAACATCTAAAGACTAATTGTTATACAATGTTCCTTGGATATTAAGGTTCCTTTCTTATTTTAACTTTGTTCCCTGTATTTCGTTTCGTTTAATACGGTTAAAATTATTTCTAATTTTAAATTATATGACTGTTGTATGGTATTTGAAAGCCTTTTCAGAATCCACGAGGGATCGTTACAGCTATCAAAAATATTATTTTAATCTTAGTGTTGATGATTATTTACATTGTAGTAACCATAATACTCTTACTTAACGAAACTGGCAATGTATTTACCATGCAACGATTCTTTCGTGATGTATCTTCTTAGGTATATAACTTCATACAAACCTTGATAATTCTCTGCTCATGCAAAGTACACTGTTCAGTTTATAAATTATATGTGTAGAAAAAATGCCATCGTGAATGTAAATAAATGTTTTAATTGACTCTATCATAAAGCTTATTATGTGATATCTTTTTCATATTCCTGCTCTTCACGAAGATAGAGAAAGAGACCGAGATAGATACCCATATCGTAAGTGATCAATAACACTAACAATTGGTTTTTAATTCAGCAAATGTTAATGCTACATTAAATATCTTTATTCAGTCCGAATTATATATTATACCTAATATCAGTTCACAATAACTTGCATATTAATATTGCAAAATTATGACAACGTATTAGATAACAGAAAGCATACAGTTAGAAAAACAGTTACCACATAAGAATATTATCTTCCGATCTACATTATTTCGAATTCTTCTAGCCAAATATATGTAGGACCTTATTTTATAAACAAGTAGTAGAGCCAGAAAATCAAGCTGAATCAATTGTTCCTACCAACAACAATAATCATTCTACATTGTTTTTGAAATATACATAAAAGGACTAAGCATATCGCGCAGATGTTTTAAAAATATCCACCCATATACTGGAATGAATCTGAGAAACTTCAAACGTTATGCATCAATGCATTATCGGTTGTATTTTTCGATTGTACAATTGTATCAATCACAATCGATTTCCTTGATTATTCGTGCAATCGCCAAGATATTTACAATTATATTTAGAAATAGCTGATTTATTTATCATGTTAGAAGAAAGCGATTACAACTTCAAAGTGAATCTGTTCTTAACAAACGTGATCTTCACTATATTATAATTCATAAACGTTCTGGCAGATTACAAAAATGCTAGCTCGAGTTATATTAAAGAATAAAATAACAATTGTATTTAAACAAAATCTAATACAAAAACATCTTTAAAGCAGAAAAATCTCGTCTAATGCCTTCCCAGGAGGCAACATACCAAGAATAGAAGATACATTCCTTCGCTGAATTGCAATACTGAGGCGCTGGATTAGGAAGGTGGTCGAGCGAGCATCACCTGAAACGATCTGTATTCCCCGACCAACTTCTTTAATAAAATTAAGGCCTGCCGTGCCCCAAGTACCACTTGAGTCAATTGCGATCGCAGCAAAAATATACTGTGCAAGTAGATTAGAGTATTTTCGATTTTTATCGGCCTCTCTACGAATAGCAGCACCACCCGCTTTCAAGGAAGAATGAGTAACATTTGAAATGGCGAAAGTATCAGCGCAGGTGAAATCCCATAATAGAGGTCTTCCTCTCTTCCATGGAACTAGTGTCATTCCATCAGGTCTCTTACCGTCGGAGCGGCTACAGCCAGATGGTTCTCGTACCGATGGTACGGTAGCAGAAACTAGAGCTCTGAGGATGACATCATTGACACTAGAATGACGCATGTGTCTACCAGCACTCCTGATACAGGAGAGACCATGAACGCCCCGTTGATCCACGAATGCTCCACAGGCTGGACAACGATGAGGTACACAGACGTCTGCTCCTAAACGTAAGGCAACAGCAACCCGGAAGCTTTCATTATACATTATATATTATATTTAGTGTATGTTCAATTAACAAATTAAAAATTGGGTTCTGCGTGAATGTATAACAAGCGAAATATATAAACAGAGCAAGAGAAATATCATGAATTGAGTTCAGATTGGCTAAGCAGTAGGTCCAAGATGATCATAAATATGGTTAAAATATTTATGTTGTTTGTATTTACTTACGACTGTCGTTGACTGGCATTGAATTTCGATAATATTTTCTCATCTCTTTGTATGTAATGATCGCAACATATTTATTTGTGAAAGGCTGTTAGATATTAAATATTCCATCCCCTTTTCAATTTTCGACTTTTTAAAAGTTGACTGTTTGTTCAAGTTTAAAGGGCGTTTAGGTATTACATATTTACATTAAATTTGCATTTCGATTTTTCAACTCTCAGTAGAAAATGTCCGATTGGTCTTATATAAAGAACTTGAACGTAGAATCAGGATATACTTTGAATGTTTATTACATTACTAATATCAATGTTTAAAAAGTCGGTTGCAGCATATTGGCCGTAGTTTTAAATAATACAACTGATAAACAATAGATTTTGCCACTCATTAATTGTGATTTGTTTAAACTAATAAAACTACACCTCTGTTCGTATGTTTTTGATACAAAAGATTATGAAACGCAGATTTTTCTTTCGTGACAGGGCTAAGATTGAAATGTGTTATGTTGATATAAAAGGATGATAACAAAAGTCCGGAGGAGTGAGATATATCAATTAGAGTAATGCTTGTTTCTTTTACAACGAACACTTACCAGATCACAGAGTCTGATCTTGTTGAAAGGTTGAAGGTACGTAGAGTGCCTAGGAAAACGTACACAGCGTAAATTATAATTGCTATGGACAACAAATAACTATAAATGACGCCGCGAGAGACGGAAAACTAGGTGAAGGTGACATCCTCCATGCCGAATTCACGTATTACTTTGTCCTATGGGATAAGATTTATACCAATACTGACTTCGTCATTGGGTTTCTTGGAACCTTCTTGCACAGATTTATATAACACACGGACCTCAAAATGTAAAAATGTTAAAACCTGGTCAAGATGATCCATTTCAAGATGACTGTGATTGATGGAATACCTTCTAGCACATCTTGCCTCCTGTCTACTATCCTTCAATAGCTAATTTCTTTCGGTACATTTAGCAGTTGTAAAAGGCGCTTTCCTTACTCTGTTTTGAATTACTTGCTCTCTATATGTCATCTTTATTGGGACCCCTTCTTGTTATATTTTTATCATAGCAGTTATTATCATATTTTGATTATGAAGGTTTACTTAGTCACTTCACTATCATACGCATATTCATCAAAATCAGGTTCTCTTGCCAGGTCAGATTGTTAGTTGTCAGTGGTACACATGTCCTACACGTTTAGAATGAAATACTTTTTACAGTCCAATTCTATCTTAAACATTTCCCAATAAATTCACTTGCATTTTAATGACTTTAGTAATAGTTAACACTGATCAAATTACGAACATTCCTTGCAGACAATTTATTATCATATAAATTTTATTCTAAAAATGACTAATAGGACTGTAATATGACTAATAATGTTCGTCTTAATCAATAAAAAATATTATTCTTTTGTATTTGGAAGCAGCTTTTATTGATATATATATATATATATATATATATATATATATATATATGTCTTAGTTCAATTTAATTATTTAAATACAATGCGTCTAGCAGTAATATCTTCATTTCTTTATGTAGCTACCAGTGCACGTACGTATTTGCAATTATTATAAAAGACAAGACGATATATGAACGCTAATATTGGAGGCAGCCAATGAATGAAATATGTGCATTCCTCTGAATGGAATGAAATATGTAAAACTATAATATTACTAAGCATTGTTGGCTTGATTCTTGATATGTTCTAGGTCGCGTTAAAATAAGATCAACAAACACCACTCCTTGCATCTTTGATCGTTAAAGCGAGTGGTACAATTACTTATTATCCCTACAAAACGGAAATGTATGTAAAGATGGAAAACTGTTAAAATATATTTCGTGCTTGGCTGCTGGAGTGAATATAGCATATTTTAATTCGGGAAATTGTAGGGAGGTGTCATTAAACCTTGTCGGACGTCATGACGCACGGAAAGAGAATACTTTTTATTGAATGGTGATCTTTCAGTCCTTCCACTCCAATACACCCTATATAAAATTCACGATAAACTATCAACGCCTGTCGACCATCGTAAAGTTCTTTTAAGGACTAGAATTGTATCTGGGAATATGTTACACTCAAACATACATTGAACTGCCATCTGATACTACTTTACGATTAGTAGTGTACTACAGTGAGATTCTTGTTGCAGTTTTATAGCTTATATCGGCATGCGTATAATCGCTGTTTTTACAGAGAAATAAATTCCAACATATATATGTTTTTTTCGTAAGAAAGATGTTGACTTAATACCTTTCAACGTGATATTTATTTCAAATTGACTGCCTTTCATAAGCGATTGTACACTCTATTCTTTATATGTAGATCTTACGTCATTGTTGCTAAAATAGTTTCAGTGATGAATTATTATTTTAAATATGGAAAGGGTAGAGTCCGAAGCATCAGAAACACGATTATAATTATTCAGTTTTCTATGACTATATTTACTGCTTAAAGAAATGGTGAATTTCGAATATGAGCTAGTAATTTCAGTATTGATAACTCTTGAGGAATATGCATGCTTCGTTTCCTTAGAAGCGAAAACTATTAAGTATTTGTTTTCGTTTTGAGTTAACAAGTTTTTGTCGATTAAAAAGGTGTCTGATTTCTGTAAAGTATGTTGTTTGACTTAATGTATTTCACTTGTAAGTCGATGGTACATATCTCACATTTATACTACATTGAAATAAAGTTAGGTGTAATTATTTCCTAATATATAATTTAAAAACAGATCGAACATAAACAATACATGATCCATAACCTATAATTCAACTCAAACATGAATTTCGAGGAATGAATACGATTAAATTTAATATTGTTCACCATGTAATATGCTTCCTTATAATAAGAACTATCATCCGTAAGTCCTCTAGAAGGATGCTCTGCCACGAGTACACATATCTCAATAATTGTGTTCTAAACGTTCGTAGAACAAACCGAGAGCCATTGCTTTATAATAGTTTGAGAAAACTGACTCTTATCCTACTTAAAATGTTATAGAAAGGGACATGGAGGATGTTAGTAACTTGGGACATTAACATAGAATGGGTATCGTATTATATTGCTAATATTTAATAGTCTTTTGTACTATTAATAAGTTACGAAAATAAAGTTATTTGGGCCTTTACTACACACGTCTTACTAATATATAATTTTTTACCTATTTTCAGTTTTACAAGGTGAGTGTGTGGTATCTATAATACGTAGAATGCATCAATAAAACTGTTCGCAAAGAAAATAATGTATCAATAAAACATAAATTGTAGTTAATAATGCCACTGAAGTAGAAAACGTAGACATAATAACTTAGTCCAACACCAGAACCTAAATCCTTATCACTACTTATACCTTCCTGTATCGTTTTTGTTTTTCATTTATTGGTCTGGGATACGAAAAGTTATGACCACTGATGGGCATTCAGGTTCAGCTGTTGGCTGGCCGTTACATCTATAACTAAAAATAAATGCTTTTCTTCGCACGTGATGTATTTCGGTGGCTGTAATTCGCACATTCTCTGTTGTTAAGAAGTTCTGAGCAATGGCCACGTTCTGGATCATTGTTGCAGTGTACAATGTAGTGGCGATTGTATTATTGACATCATTCACAACGCACGGAGAGCGCCGGTGATGTACACGATGGTTCGACACGGTAGGGTATCTTGTAGAGATATACACCTGCTGCTAAAAGACCATCTTTAATTTGCTGGTGAATGGTTAGAACGCGTATTATATAACTTGGTGTGCCTTGTTTAGTTTTCATTCTGATGCATTTCGTTATGGTATTTTCCTGGAGCGGTTTTTGTTCAGCTTGGGCCTTCGGAAATCACATGATCTACAGTTCTTATAACAACATATAACATGGGTGGTCTACGTGATTGCGGTGCTTGTCTTTTTGGTTTGGTGTTTAGTACTTCAGATTGGCGTAGAGCCGAAACTTTCACAACTAGATTTGTTATGAATGGGAGAAGTAGCGTTGTAATCTATTGATTTAAAGATGATTCCTTCGTCAATAGAGAGTAGTCTATAAATGGTATCTAGAGCTACATACTTAATAAACTGTTGTAAAAATGTCATGTCGATTTTTTGTTTAGTAGAAATGTGTAAGTTAGATTGGATGGGAAAAATCGTGCCTATGCTGATAATGAATCATTGTCCTCGATTTGGTAAGCAGAATCAAACTAAGAATCCGAACTGTTGACGTTATGAGGTTTCTTAAGTGGCAGTGAATGCAATTTAGTTCCATCATGAAAATTTGGAGATCTAGATCTCGAATGCGTGCATGTTCAGATGTTTTAGGTAATTAGGTAGGTTTGTGATGTGGCGAATGTGGTTTGCTGTACTACAGGAAGCAGTTGATGTGTTCTGCGTGATGTTTGTTTTCTCTGATTGTTTTTTTTATCCATGATGAATGACGCGATAGATCAGAAGACGACGAGATGATCATTACCTGTGCGATGACTTCAAAAAGATGTAATCTTAGAGTACTAAATTACTGAAATGGACACAGTTTGAAAACCAACACAATTGACACAACATCAAACACATTAACTTGAGTAAATACTGTGTCCCGTTTAGTAATTTAGTACTCTAAGATTACATCTTTTTGAAGTCATCGCACAGGTAATGATCATCTCGTCGTCGTCACACTAACCAAAAGTAGATATATGACAAAAATATCAACACTTGAACTTAAGCCCAGCAAACAGAAAACAAGCAGTTGAAGTCACACATACCACTGAAGGGAAAACATATATATTTGAAGAGATTACAATCCAGCATGGGGTTATCGGGGATCGACATTAGTGACCTCATTATTTTTATTGTACCTAAATGATCTACAAACGTACATAACCCAAAGGCAAATAATTTTATATGCTTATTATCTTAACCACATTGTTATAGCAATAGAATAAATTACGTACGAACAAATATTATTAGAATATTAGAATAAACTAAAAAATTGGTCCTACAGTAACAGTCTGAAATAAATAATATAAAAATAAATGCGTGCTCTTCCACACCAAACAAAATACTTTAATAAATGTATTAAAAATAACTCAGCTATCTTTAATATGAACATAAACACCGAAACAAACATTTCAGGAATAGAAATACACGAAAATCTTAAATTGAACAGCCACAAAGCCCAGGCAAAAGAAAAAACAAATTTAATTCTAAATAGTTTGCCCTAACATGACTAAAAGAGAATTAAGTACAAACACATTAATTCTGGTTTATTATGGACTTACTTATCCAATAATAAGTTATAGCATCATATTCTGGGGCAACCCATTAGCAACAGCTTCAGTCTTCTCTAAACAAAAGCAATCACTGCGTATCATCGCCGCAGTTAGCAGAATAATTTCTTGCAAATAATTCTTTAAACAATATAGAATACTGAATCTACCTTCTTTATATCTTTATGAAATAGTTTTATATACAAAAGAATAAAAAAAACGATACACTTATAAGAAAACGTAAATATGGTACTAGAAAGAAGAGGACAAGTTACAATATTTACCAGACGAACCCTCATTAAACAAGGGCTTAATCAGATGTGTGTCAAAATATACAACGAGCAGCCACCACATGCAATAAACAGTTTCAAAAAACATTTAAAGGAATACTGGCTAGATAAGCATATATACTATTAAATAATTCGTAAACTTTTATGAACGCAAATATATAAAACAAATATATTGTGTATACAGTGGAACCTCTATAACACATACCTTAAGGGGAAAATACAAAATTCGGTTTGTCGAATATATCAACTAGCGAGATTCGAGTTATCGAGAGTCATAATACGACATCTAGAGGATTAGTACTGACTGACGCTTCTCTTCTACAGGGTGAGGCAAAAAGATGTTTACACTGTATTTGTATTTGTTTGGCAAGTTAAAACATGGCGTCCCGATATTCCATTGAGGAGCAAAGGAAGATAGCTGTCTTGATGGAGGTATTTCAGTCCCCAAGCATCGTTCAAGAAAAATTCATAGCCTGGGCCGGCCGGCCGGCTGAAAATTGGTAAAATCTACAATAAGTTTTTCCTAATGAGGTCCGTTCAAGACGAGTGCTAGGGAAACATCGGTAGAAACAAATCTGTCCGAACTGAAGAGAACATCATCCTCATCCAGGGAGCGGTGATTAGAATTTTGCATTATGATTTAGGAATGAAGCCACACCACGTGCAGATTGTGCAGTAGATCACAAACGAGGACAAGCAAGCACGTGTGAGTGCTGCAAAAATTCTCTTGCAGATGATGTACATGGAACCTTACATTCTGTTATTTTTTTCTGACGAGGCTACATTCCATACCAGCGGTCGTGTGAACAAACACAACTGTATAATTTGGGCGACAGAGAACCCGAAGGAAGTTCGAGAGCACATGCGGGATTCCAGCAAGGTGAACCTTTGGTGTGCAATAAGCAAATCTCTCCCATGGTCGGCACGTTCACCTGACCTGACGCCACGCGATTTTTGGCTACGGGGCATGCTCAATGATCGGGTGTACGTCAGCAAACCTTGTAATGGGTCCTTTTGTACCTTTGAATCCGCAACCGTAAATAATAATAAAATATATATGAAGCGTTGCAGCTGTGCGGTCAAATCATAAGAAATCCCATTACATCTATTAGAACTTCTCAGGGTCGCTCTTGCAGGTTCGAAGCTCTGTCTTTTGATAACCTATACCTAATAAGTGCCCCAAAGCTACACCATAGTGGTGACACAAAGCGAAGTTCGTAGAGAAATTTATCCACAATTGCTGCGGCGCTTTTCAACAGCCTGGGCAATGCAGACAATTCCTCCACTACGTCTAGCTATAAAAGAAGACGAAGAAATGCCACAACAATATAAGTTTATTTAATAGAGGATTAAAACATAATAAAATGACATCTGTATTACCTCTGCATCTTGTACCTGACAAGTGCTACTTACATACATAGTACATGCGATTAACTGGTAGACTTGAACTTTTGCCGCTCTGATTACATTTAAATTCGATGTCTATTAAATTAGCAATTGCTTTTTAACTTATTTAAAACTAGGGCCTTTGATTCCATATTGCACTTTACAATTAAATAAAATATAAAAAAGTTACTCACTTCGCTTTTGCAGCGACAAAAGTACAGCCACCTAGCGAGCACCTTGGGAAACTCTTAATATATCGTTGGCAATATAACGAGGTCATTACAAATTCTGAACTTGGACGAGCTAAAACACCGGATCACTAACGTCAACGCTGCAATTCCACCCAAAATGGCCCAGAGGGCTATAGAAACAACAGTGGACATACTCCATAAGTGCATTGAGAGGGATGGGTGCCAAATCGAAACCCTGTAAACAAATCAGTCTTATTATTTAAAGTGATTAAACACACATTTAATGTTTACATCTTTTTACCTCAACGTGTATAGTAAGGAACCTGTATTTTTGATTCATCATCATATAAAACACTAAACTGAATTGTGTAAGGACACGTAGTAGACATCTTTGGTTATTGTATTTGGAACAAACAAAGAAAAAATTAACTTCTAGTTTAAATGTGTGATTTTGATAAATGTGGAACTTCTCTGAAAATGATGTATGTTGCGATATTATTGCTGTGGGATACATGAGAGAATAGATAGCAGAAGAGGATGGAGTTTTAAGAGAAGACAAAATCAAATATTAATATGATATGTTATCTCATATCAAATTAGATAGAATATATCCGAGTGAGATTGAACAATTACTTTTCAAGTAAGTTAAGTAAAGATGAAATGGTTGAAATTTATGTGCTTAGCTTTCCATTGCGAAATTTAGAATGTGAAATTGAAATCGCTGGAAGCTGAACAAGGTAAACGATAAGAAGAACATTATTGCCTGTGAGTAGAAAATTTATTGAGAATATATCTCAGTTAAGATTGGGATTTATGTTATACGTTTAAAGTGCTGTCATTAAAATATCTGAGATATATTTAAGTATTTCCACGATACAGATCTCGTTGCATTAATATATTTATTGAATTTGAGCTTGCCAATTGTTTACAATATTACTGTTCATATGAGTAAGTTTAATATCATACAGATGAGATGCCTAAGTATACAGACACTAGTAAAACAAGTTATCTAAATCAAAGGAGACGGTCTAGAGATGCAGTTCACTCTAACTGTGAAACTGCTGTATGTAGCTCACCCGACCGGGTGTTCTTACAGTGGAGACCAAGGTAGTGGTGTGGTGTGCGGCGTTAAGCCAGCATCTCCAAGTTCGAATCCCACCTAGGTTATGACTGTGGATTTTAACAAGCAATGGAATCACGTAATTGCGACGAGGCAAAGTCTGAAGATGTTACTCTGTATCCTGATCAAGAAGCAACGGACACTCTTACAGCGCTCAAGCCTCACGCCCGTTGTAACCGTTGTATAGTGCTCTGCCAAAAATACAATTTGCGAAGTTCAAAGTCTTTGTCAGCAATGGTGCTTGTCTAAGATCGTTAAGCTTCCGAAACGTACAGAGATAAATTAAGAGAGTTCGAGAGATGGAAAAGTGAATCAGAAGGGGAATAAATAACGTTCGAGTGATAAACGAATTTAGATTCACCCAAGTTCCACTGAATTAGAAAAATGTCTATTCTACACAACATAGAAATATCCTAAAACACCATTTCTTAAGACTATAACTATGTACTTTGTATATCTATATGTTTACAAATTTTATGTCTGTATTGTAAATTGTATTGTCTATATCACAAATATGTTGAATATATCCTCAACTTACTGTCTATACTTCACAACATATCATTGCCGTGCAATAACTTTTGTTCGTGTCAAGTATTGAGTATTGCAAATTTATTTTCTATTTTCTACAACATATTCTGGTAGATATTATGTAATGTAATTGTTACTGTCTGTACTAACCGGACACCAATGCATATTGGGTTTTGGAGTAATATGGATTGAAATTGATGGAAACGTTGCAAAACAAATAGTCTCCCTGATACCTATTTGAAACCTTGAAAATGCTGTCAATCTTTTATTTGTGTTAGCGGGAATTCTACCCTGAAACCGAAGTTCATGAAATTAAATGAGGCAATGTAACGCACCTGAAACATATATGCAGTATAATGTGTTCTTACGTGTGTTCCCTGCTTGGATGTCCATTCCACGTACATTCCATGACAATACGGACTCACATTGCGGGTACACTGAGATCAATAGAGTTTCCGCTCGCAAAATTTCCCCAATGCTATGCACGTTTGAATTTATAATTCATTAATATCCTTGCAATTTGTATATCTCGCATCATAGAAAGTTGGAGCTAGAATATCAGGTGATGATATAAAAAAAAACAAGTTATAATCATCAAGTATATTTTTAAACAACATAATTTGTCTCAATCGCGCGCTGGTGGTAAATTTCACGAAAAAATATGAATTTAAATAAAGAAGATATTCAGGGGTTGCCGCTATATTGGATTTCTATTCTCAAACATTGACCATAAGAATAGAACTTAGCGCCTCTTGAAACCCCCTCACACACAATTTTACGACAATAAAATACTGTGTAATAATTATGACATTTCACGCTGACGACATTTTGGATTTCTAAATTCAATATGTTTTTTCTTCAAAATTAGACACAGGACCCCTCGAAAACCACAAATGTTAAATTTCACGGAAAACTGAAGACTTTTAACATACATGGCACGTAGCGCTTCCGCCGTCTTGGATTTCAATTTCTCTCAAAATTTTAGCGTCCAAATTTAACTCAGCCCTTGACTGTCCCGGGAATGAAATTACTTGTTCAAAATTTAGGACCCTAGGAAGTATACGACATTTAATAAGTCATGGGTGGAAGCCTGTAATGGTATTGTTAGGCAATCCACTATTATTTGTTTGGATTACAATACTGATCTTCTTTTAATCAGTTACAGGAAGATAAAGGCCAACATGTAACCCAACATCGTAGTTCGAGAAAGATCACTGCTCGAACAGTTTGAGCGCTCGAAATTGAAAACCTCAAGCAGTAACGCTCATAGTAGCTTAATGTGTTTTTCTACTTTTTCTAACGTTTCAACTGCTTCTGGCTGAGGAGTCTCACGCACTCGATGGACACTCGATGGACACATCTAGTTATAAGAGTATTTGAAATTTACTGGACAACGACGGCCCACGTTTATAAATTTTAATTTACCGTAACGAACAGAATTAACTGAAAACAGATCTGAGGTCACGTACGAAGGTAGTATAAGATGAAATCATAAAATACCACTCAATTGTGTATCATTAATTAATGGTTCTACTATCTACACAATATAAATAAATACATATATTGAAGCATGTAGTTGCTATGTTTAAGTTGCAAAATAGTAACAAGAAATCAAAGTAGTGTCTAATAAATACCAAGATATTTTTAATACAATAAGACAGTTTGACCAGACGTCCTTTAATTTTTAACAAGATTGTCCTTTCTTCTCCACTTTTGAATTACAAAGAAGTAGCCAATTACGTTTAATTCACCTTTACATTGTTGTTGTTAAACATATTTTCAACAAATCCCTCGCAGGAGATAGTGAGTAGTAAGGATGTACCCACATCATTATAAATTATGTTGTCTTTCACAATTAATTAATTAATAGACGGAAGGAAGTGAAACCACGGACTAATGTATTAGTTTGAGCGCTGTGAAAGAATGCAAAAGCAGTTCGACCGGCTAGCCATCAGGAACTCAAGGATTACTTAGTGCAAACTATCAATAGTAGAAACAGTTGTTTATTAATAAAAATAAAATACAATAGCTTTTCACAATCTGTGCCAACAAGGAAGCCAAAACACACGCAAAATACCACCTCCAAAACGAATAGTAATATATATGGGTAAAGAAGCCACTACCAATTTAAAAATATTAATAATATTTTTAAAATATTTATATAACTAAGGATGGTCGGCAATGAACCCCAACCCGGAAAATACATATTTAAACTAACCAATGCGCCTCATCCATAATGGTGCAAAATATGCAAGTATACCCAACCACAGTAGTGTTTTGTCACATGAATGAACACCCAAACACAATGCGTACTGTGATGGCTGCAATGTCCTTGGATTTACCTTTCACTGCCACACTAGTTTCCTAGCAGTTAGTAGTTAAAACAATATGTTATTAAAATAATAGTTTAAATTTCCTGTTTTGTCCCGTTTTGTAATATATAAATTTATGATATATCCCGGTTTCTTGTTTAAAAAATGTGGTCATTCTTTAATAGGATTGCACATGACAAAGCTTCATACTTCATGTTACTAAACGAGTTTAATATGTCATTGTTTTTTTCTAATTTAAAATGAAAGTAATTGTTTCATAATATCCAATATGTTGTAAGTGAAAATTGCATAACTATTTTTCAAAATTTACCATTGATTGATTTTTTTATGTTTTCTTTCGAATTTATTTACGTGAAATGAAATGTTGTCAATAACATATAATGAAAATTACTTCTTACGAGTTCCATCGTTTATCTATGTAGAGTTTGGAATTCAGGATCTTCAAATATTGCATTAAAATAAAAAAAAATATATTTTGCACCAACACATTCGTAAATATAATTCGTGTTGATAACACAATATATATATTTCAGGATCTCCTGACGGTGAGTACTCTCTTCCTTTAATATGCATTGCATTATATAATATATGATTTCTAGTTAGTTTTTACTCGATGCATCTCTTTGTCCAGTCACAATATTCGAACCATATACCGAAAGTTAGAAATACATGGAACCATATAAGAGCTTTCCGAATATGTATATTTTCATACAAATTGATACATATTACTGTACAGAAAATAAATATAGACGATTAATTTTGTCCGTGTGAAACACACACAGAAAATTGGCGTATTTTATAAAACTGTCTACCCCTAGTTTGAAGGTTGCTTAGGAGCTTTGAAATTGAATTTATTTTCATGCTTTTAGGCGCCTTAACCTCAGGGCAGAGGGTTGATTATAATACAATTAACTTATTTTTCTCTGCGTGACAAGGGCTTTCAGAAAATATTAACGTTGGCCTACATACATCAGGTACATTACTTGCCAATTGTTTCTTACAAGAATCAAATCAAGAAAAGCTAACAAAACTGGACAAGGTGTTAGTTAATCTTCAGCGACTTGAGTAACTAAAATGTGACATATGTAACTTTTACTTTACTTGTCAAAATATAAGATTCTCTAGAAAATTTGCGAAACAATATCGGTAGTGTTGTCTGACTCGTTGAGTAGAAATGTATTAGTTATTTCGGTGTTAGTTTTTTCTACCTTCTTCCAACATGTCATATTTTCAAAGATGATAGTGAAAATGTTTAAAATCGAACAATAATGATACTACTGTAAAACGCACTCCTTTTTAGTTTTATAATTCTATAATATCCTCTGCTTAGGTGAAACACAATAAGTAATAAACAGTTTTCAGAAAACAGGAAAAAACTGTACTTTTGCAACTACAAACAATAGTGCAAAAGGAAACGTCAGATTTATATTTTTTCTACATGTATCAATGAACTGCACAATATTATTTTTATGAAGTTTATGTAATGTTATATCGATTAGTTAAGTTACAAATACGAATACACATGACTTAAGGTTTTTTTCAATTTCTGTTAAGCAAACATTATATGACAATCAACAAAATACTTCTTCACTAATCGAAAGAAGATTCCGTTAGTATATAAAACCATTTTCAGTTAAAATCACAACGGACATATTGTGTTTTCACATGATATATAAACATTAAATATTTATATGAATTTTCTAACTCTGTTATAGCAAATAATCAAGGTAAGTATTTAACTTCATTATTGTTCCTAATATTTGTTTTAGTTCGTGACGTTCTAACTATGTATTTGACACAATAACATGTGTATGACCCGATAATTAATTGATACATACTTGATACACTGACAAGTGAAGTTGGTGAACTGTTCAGTCGATTTCGAGAACATGGATAGGGCAAATGATAGGATATAACATTCTCATTTCAACAGCTAAAATATTAGCTGCAACAACTTTGTCCTAAAATTGTAATAACTATGCAATATACTGTGTATGACGGGGACGTAAGTCGTGCTAGGACAATCGAATAATATAAAATGTACGAGCCATACAGGAATGAAAATGTCGCTGAACATGATATAGGAGTAAGAGAAAATGACACGGAAGAAAACACGTTGCCGCCTGCTATCTTGAAATACGCCATCTTGTTAGCTTCAGCGTTTTAATAGCCCTGAACTAGCGTTGGGTATACATTAACATCATATGAAGATGTTCTTGAAGACGACAAGCTATATTCATGGATACTTGCTTGGAGATGAGGACCAGCAAGGAGGTAACTAATGGTACTGTTATCTCAAATTCGCTAAAGATGACAAAACATGTTCTTTATGGTGTGAATTTGTCAATTTTAATACAGAGAAGTTGTAGTTTAGGGTTAGTCAGATCTATTATGCAATGCGTAAAAATAGTGCATGAAACGAACTTTGATAAATTATACCGTGTTGAAACCAAAGTGTATAATTAGAGCTTAGGCTATTTCATTTGATGACACTTCCAAACGACATATTATACAATACAAAATATGTGTCACACAAACAAATTTTAGAAAATTACAATCCAGTTCTAACTATTGAAATTTTGAAGTTATCTGTTATACCAATACCTGGTATTTTTTTTCATCTTCAACTCTCCTTGTTGGTCTTGTGCTATTTCAATATTTTGCATGCAGTTTTTGAGTTCATGATACATGTAGCGGAAACAGCAAAATACTTGTTTCGGCCAAATTGTTTATTGTAACGACCAAACCATAAGAGATAACAAATAATGTTTTATTTAACACTTGTTAAATTTTCGGTTGAAGTTTAAAATTATGTGTACATATAACTCGGTTTCTATTCATTAAAAATATAACTCGCGTATAGATATTTACTGAATACAACTGAAACCTCAGTATCATAAATGAATACATATATTATATATTCGTCTCGTACATTTTTCGTTAAAAATACATGAATCAGTTTTTTTTTAGTTCTGACTCTTGTGAGGACAGACTCATCATACCTAATATAGATTTCGTAGGTACAGTTGTTGTGACTTCATGAATCTATAAAAACGTGGAATTCGGGCAAAAGTTCTGGCTTATTTAGGTTCATTTTGAAGCACTATCAGTTGATCAAAGTTTTATTCACGTACATTTCTTCACCTTGGAATGAACAGGAATAAACAGTGTAGTCAAGGCCTTGTACTGAAGGACATTAATCGCAAAAGCACTATTTCACAAAACGACCGCCAAGTGTGTAAAGAAGTTGAAAATGTAATAACTTTATATAGTTTTAAATTGAACTTCATACTCTAAACTGTTTTCTTCTAAACAGCTGACGTAGACACAGTACCTATGGATTCACGGTGACGATTTACTAAATTATTCGTTCATACGTTAACTAAACTAATTGACATTTTACTCTTTTGAAATATGGAGATTATTATTAATAAAAACATATTTATGATGTATTTCTTACACGACAAAATCATTTTAAACAGCGTTAAAACATACAGAACTTCGAACTGAAAAACGTGTGGTGTCTGTATGTTTCACGTGTTGCGATGTAAAATACAAACGTAGGTGAATGAGTACTAAAAAAAATAGTGAAATGCGTTGAACTTCAATATCCTCAGAAACCTGATATACACATTTGTGATTCTTATATAATTATGGAATTTATAATTTGCCTCCATCCAATATTTAGAGGTTTCGTGTATGCGATACATCAATTTGCTGGTAAACATGTAGAATCATTTTTCAATCGACATTTCCCATTGCTAATTACTTCCTATTCAACTTACAAAATAAATATTATAGGTGGCAAACAAAATATCGCCCATCAAATATTTTAATATAATTTTCTTAATATATATTTTCCTATTTAACAATTTTCGATATTGCTACTAAAAGTTATCAAATCAAACAATTTATATCTCATCTTTTTATATTTCTCCATATAATATTTATACACAAAGAATCATATTTGCTTAACGGTAAATTGAAATTTATGTTAGTTCTAAGCGATAGTATATAAATACTACACACAGATGTTTCCATTATAGGAATGAACCTGATCTCAGGAATTATAGTTGGCATTGGTAAACCTCTCGGTAAAGGTGAGTCAACGAAATATATAAAGTTTCAAATAATATGTGTGTCCATGTTGTACCAACTTACGCACTTACATTCCTAAATAGTACAACAATTCAATGACAGTATAATGGTTGCAGTAGTTACATACTGTGATGGGCAATGATGCTAAACGTAAGTGTTTCTCACATTGTTTAAACTGTATAGGACCCTCTTCAAACCCAGGCGACATATATACTACAAAATTACGAGCTAGTTATTTTCTTTTTGTTTATCTTATCAAAAGTAAGGAAAGGCTGGTGTGAATGTTCTGTAGCAATAATAGCAATAAAACTAAACGTTTTAGAACAAGTTTAGGCACATTCTGATTTGTGCGATTGTAATCATTGTAATAAATATATCATTAGATGTGATTAACATACTTTCATAAATATTCGTAGGAAGAGAGCTATATTGTTTAAATATTACTATTATGGTTGAAGGTCACGTAAAGGATTATTGAGGAATGAAGATAAATTGTATATTGCTTGGAGGCAATATTACAAGTCATTTAGAAGCACTATTTACTTCCATTTATACAATAATATTTATATGGGATCATTGCCGCTTCTTCCTGTTACTAAATGTTCCATTTACATGAAAGAAACATCAATCTATTTCACAAAATATGCACTAGTTATTGTATTAATTATAAACGTATCAGAACGCGTTGTGATGCGTCGTAAGTGCCTACTTGTACAATTAGGTTAATCACATTAATATCATACGAACTTTCGCTTCTGTGATTGCAACTAGTCCATTCCTACACCTTTCATGTTTTATACACGACTTTCTGCTAGGAAGAGAATATCCCTAAAAGAGCTAATCAGTCATTTGCTATCAGTACACCTCATAGTAGATATTATAACTCACTAGTTTGTTAGTCAAATTATGATAAGTCCGGTGATCACATGTTCGCAAAGATATGAATTCATAATACCGAGTTATAATGATTTTAACATCATACACATTTTTCTTCGGGCGCCTCTTCACATATATCACTTTCTAGAAAATTTTATATCGTTGCTACATCTGCATGTAGCAGCCAGAGTAAAATTTAGGTGGACATAGCTCAAAACAATTTGCAATATATGATATTTAGACCAGGTAGGACAGATATAAAGGACTGCAAATTATGGAGAATTTAGTTATGTATAATATGTTCTCAACTTTGTAACTTATTTGAAGAAAGCTTCGAAAACGTGTCGTTGAGAATTTATCTTGTTTCTTTACCAAAGTTTGGCGGAAACTCTCAAACACGTCTACATGTATGTCTACATCGAGAGTAAATATCAGCATAGACAGTCTTATGACACAAATCAGTGGATACGTAAATATATTGTGACAAAAGTTAGAATACGCCGTCCTTGACGTGCAGATGCTGATGAAAAATAATAATCGCTCCAGGGTGTAACTGCAATTTCTTGACAAAATGTGGATTTTGGAAAGGAAGGTAATATGTGTGGCTTTGCTCTAGAAGGGATTATTTTATTAAATATGCGATTTAACCTGTACAGTCCTATATAAACAATATATTATGCTGAATAAAAATACAAACTTTAAGAAAAAGAAAATAGTTAACACATCATTATAAATATTAGAACAATGCGATTTTTTTCTGTGAAAACTTCTTTAAACTATTTAATTCCTACACTGCACACAAATAACTATGTTAATTCAACACAATGCGGTGTCCCGGAGTGACTACCACTTGTTGTGTGTCAAATAAACACAACACACGGTGTTCATTTCGGTATTGGAAGAATAAATTTATAGGTGCAGCAAGATTTGAACATGGGTTGTTCAGTTAGAAGTCGAGCATTTTATTGCCTTGGCTAAATTATCAGAAAGAAAAGGCACTAAATGGAAACGATAGTTAGTAAACAAGGTTTGCATTAAACAACCATACTATAAACAGTGTAGGGGGATAAAGTATATGATGCTGAGACCACACAACAAACTAACTTATTTTCACAACTGATCCCATAGTTTAATCACTTCATATTTTTAATTTGGGAACCAGAATCCCCACTCATTTAGAATATTCAATTTCCATGAAACCAAACAAGATGGCGTCAGATAAACACTTGAACTAAATTACTGCTTTCTTATCGTAACAACAAGTCAAATGCTGCTAGCTTTCATACCAATGAAACATATTCTCAATGAATGGGAATTGTGAGCGCAAATTGATCAAAACGAAAAATCATGGCATAAGTCGTGAGAGTAAATTTGCTTGTGTTTGGGGTTCACCAACATTTTTTTTATCCTCTATACTGTTCGAATATAGTGGTCTTTCTGCCTAACGATTTAGCCAAGTCGTTAAGACGCTCGACTTCTATCTGAGCAACCCATGTTCAAATCTGGCAGCTGCGGTGACATTTTCCTCCCAGTACCGAAATCAACATTGTATTTTTTGTTGATTTAACACAAAGAATGTTAGTCATGTTGGAACACCGCGTTGTGTTGAATTAACAGAAATATTTTTACTGTGTAGTTGTGTTATATCTTTTTATATTAAAACAAACAGCTGTGAAAATATTTTTCGTATTAAAGATATTAAAATGTAGTAAGAAGAATAAGATCCAACAAAGCTGTGTTGTCATATTAAACCCATATAATCACTGTAGATTGTTTCTAATACTTCATTATACTAGTACGCCATTCAAATAATTCTTATAAGCTACATAAAATAGATATTGCGCAAAAGGCTAATACTTATTAGTTTCCATTCTAATATCAAATATTAAGTAAACTTTGGCTAGCAAACATTCATCTAAGTGAATTTGCAGTACATAAACTCTTGAGACCGTTTGATAAATCGGGTTTTTGGCAATTTCTTCATAACCCTTCAGCCAAAACGGCACTTCAAGAAAAATAAAATAATAATAATAATAATAATAAAATAACGAATGCTGCTAATTGTGATATTGTACGTAGATAGTATGTATCCACAATACGGTGAATAGCAATGTAATTATCAAGGGACCCAAATCACTCTTTCATACACAAAATTCTGATTCTTCTTCTTTTAAAACATTTTGACAACAAATTTGAACCTAAATTAAACATATATTTACAATATAAACTCTAATAACATTTCTCAATGTGTTGCTAACAATGTAACTTAATTTGATCTTCGCAATGACTCCTAGCTACTTACTTCTGATTCGTTCAATTAAATGAATATTGTGAAAGAAGTTCCTGCTTAAAGATAATGTTACCATAGGAAGTTATTAAATATTTCATAGTACAAATGTGCATTTTTTTGGTCTCAACAGCAGGTCAACCTCCACCAGCACGTAAGTGTTTAATGCAATTTTAGTGTATATTATAAATAGTCAAGCATGTACTTCTCTGAATAATGTATAATATAATTTTAGAGAGTACTTGTTTTCTATTCAGCATTTCTTTTTTATATTAGATTTTACGTCCGGTATGTAGAAAACATTTTAAGCTTTCTCAATAAATGCACATGATTGTAACCTCTGGATTGTATATCAGATTTGTAAATACCGTAGTGAACAGAACATTTATAAATGATTAGATTATTCAATTGTCTCCTGTGTTGAGTATGAAAATATTAAAACCTTTTACAATGTTCGTTGCTGGATCAAATGGAGAGCTGTAGAAAGATGTCTTGCAAGTAAGATAAATTAAATGTATAAATTTGCTTGATTTTATAGATAATAAATTAAGTTATAAACCCACATTCGTTTAAATTAATTATCTATCTTCTCTTTCTTCTTGGTTACATATAGTTTATCATATGCATAGACGAGATGGTAAGCAGAATACAATTAATATTCGTCAAATAAATATAATGGTGCTCTAAGTATATTACGAAGTTCGAAGTTCTTTCACATATATATTTTTTTATTGTTAACACTCCAGCGTTCTGGAATGACAACTTCCATTCTAAGATTACAGACCTACGAATTGTTAAATCTGATATAAGTAATTTTGTAATGTGTAATAGCGTTACATGGTTGAAATATAAGAAAACCAATACCGATGACTAATCTGCTTTTCCCTAGGGTTTTTCCCAAGATCAATTCGTAAGTGTATATATATATATATATATATATATATAGATACCTGATGTCCCTTCATGTTGTGATAAATTTTAATTTGTTTGTTAATATCATTTTCTGTTTGGAGATGCCATAAATTTACATTTGCTTCAATTATATCTATAAATGTATATTGTAAAATTAGTTTATTGACCACACATAATTATGTAATGTCGTAGGTAAATGTCTACATAGCAAAAAGGGATGTTATACTCCTATAGAAGCATATATTCTATCTTTGAATGCAAATTCTAAACTATTGTTCATCACCAGTTATTTTTTCTAAAGGATATGAATAAAATATATATTTTTTTAATAAAGCAAAACAATACACAGTTCTTTTATTATTAAATAGAAATCATCACACAAAAGTCTGCGAAAAACATGAAAATATTCCTATGGATATTTTTTACTGATAGTCATATTAACTTACGTTAAAATTATAGGTTGTAGAAGGTATAAATCAGGCCTTCCATTGGGTGGCTATTGAAAGT
Source organism: Lepisma saccharinum (assembly GCA_022664845.1). Taxonomy (NCBI): domain Eukaryota; kingdom Metazoa; phylum Arthropoda; class Insecta; order Zygentoma; family Lepismatidae; genus Lepisma; species Lepisma saccharinum. Next base: position 82,719 of record JAGDQP010001181.1, on the reverse strand, counting down.
GAAAGACAATCTGTACTACTGACTATAGATATTGGAAGTCTCTCTACTTATCGCAATAAATCTTTCATTGGCAAGTGGAACTTCAGTCTAGTAAACAATCAATGGTATTCATGTTTAAATAAACTACACATTCGACATTCGTCCTCATAATATTTGAATTCCTCTTAACGACAAAAGTCTTTCCGTTTAGTGTCACTATCCAAAACATCACTTAGACGATCCATTACAAAATGGACAACATATAATTATATTACGTTACATCATCTTCCATCAACCTCTCCATTTTACTCATAGCAGTGAGGTTCTGTTTAAGAATGTATCCTGGATACTGAAGTTTAAGAACCGAAGCTTGAGTTAGTACATCCTTACAGTAGTACTTAGTTCTGGAGGGTTTGAAAATAGGACCCAAACATTGCTGTTACGAACTTCGGAATCGATTTTCTTCTTCAGTTTCCTTATCAATGTGTTCATTTTCCTGGTCATCATTACTCTGCTATGATGACCTCCTTCTATATTTTATAAGCGTTCGTTTCTTACAAGCAAACATTTTACCTTCATGTTCAATTCTTTGCATGTTTTATGCATACGTAATAAAGGATTATTGCATGTTAATTATCAATTTCAGTAATTAATTTCAAAACCATTTGTTAATGTAATTCTTTAGCTGAAATATCATTACCACGTTTGAGGGTTGTTAAATAATATTCTTTAATATATCAAAGCTATTAATTTGATTTTCATACTTATAACAGAAGGATCCAACAGAAAAAATACCGAATTTCGTTTTCAGCAATACTCGTATTTATGCATAATCGTACGTCTATTTTGTCCCATTTTTGGTACGTGAAAGCTAATGTCTAAAGAAATCTCTATCTTATATACTTAAAATCCATTATAACTGTCAGTGATTCATTTCAATTTAAAAACCACTAACTTTAGTAATTGTTGTAAAGAAATACAAAATATCACCATGGTTACACCAAAATGTTTTGATTTTTTAGTAGATTATACTTCAGCCTCTAGCAAATTTACTTAGCACTTACTATTGAACAGTTCAGAGGCTAGTGTGAGGTACGTATTCAACAATTTTGTGGAGAGTTTCTCGTTTGATTTTGTTAGTCTAATAATAGACACCTTGGAAATCGAAGTTGTCAACCTGCTACATGGTCCGTTTACAAAATGGCGGCCAAATCTAATATGGTTCTCTACCTCGTGACAATTTGCAAAAGTCCTATGCTGGTGGATTTTTTTCAGTGCCGTATGAGATGTGTGCCAAAACTTTAGTGAGGGTTTCTTTATGCAATGCTGTTGTTTCTAGAAGGCGTATTACATTAAATTTACGTCGTATTACATGTTATGAAATGTTAATGCTTTATTTTACTATATATGTTTAGTAGAATGTATATTAAGTTATAATCATAGAGAAATAGCCAGAATGATTAATCGTACTTGAGTATGAAATGGTTCAACATTTCGTTTTATGACGATGCAGCTAATGTTAGGCAGTAGTTAATAGCATGTAACCTATTCATAAAATAATCACACGAGCAGCGTAAATTATGAATTACAAAAGACCGAGCGAACCAAATATGAACGTCACTTACTTAACGTTTCTTAGAGAAAATAATAATGATAAATTGACATAACTACTGTAGTTAAGCGATAGCTATTACAATTCAAACAAAGGTGTACATATTCACGTGTATGTACTGTACTAGTCTGTGGAAAATAACTATTGCAACGTATTTTTGTAAACACCATAAAAGGTGCCAATTAATAGAACCACTGTGAAAAAGAGCGTCAATGTAAGTGCAAGATGCAGACAAATACGTGGATTTGTTGAAAAAGTGTCAAGCTACATACTGTCACTTGAACAGAGTTTTAACAAATAGTAACTTGATAATAATCATCATGGAGTAGAGATACTGGATTACGGGCGACTATATGATATATTTAGAAAATCATCAATCACAGTGCACGGGCAATAGATTTACTTTTGAGACACTAACATTGAAAAATCTACTCACACCATACCCTTAGTACCCGAGAGGACAGTCAATGTCGATCAGTTAAATCTAGAAATGGTGTCATAGACTTAAACACCACCCAAATGTTGCAAACACGTAATGGTTATCTGATCGGCAGAATAAGATGGATTGGAGGTTGAAGTTACTTATTTGATATACTTTTTCGTTGTTGAGTACTTTTAACAATGCCAAAGTATTGTATGCTTTTTATATGAAAAACACTTATGTGTAGTTGTGAATCTTTTCGTCGACTGCATAGACATTGTGCATGACTCCTAATATGTATAATGGTAGATGTATTCTGCACGCATATTTTGTGGTGTATTAACAAAATTATTAGCTTTGCATGTAGCATTTTCTGTCACCAAATTCTACCTTTGGTAATGTCTTAGATTGATGAAAAAAGCGTTGTTTCTAATCTATTCCCAACCAGTCTTACCTTCCTGTCCCATACCAGGAGCTAGTTCGAAGAAACATTTTCAGTTTAACAGTCTTATTTGTAGTGTAGCACCATAAATTTTGAAACTTAGTTGTAGAACTAGTTGTTGAAGTATTTACCTAAGAATGGAAGATAGTTTTAATCAGTGCTCCAATAAAAAACCGCTAGGGCTATATACCTTGATGTAGTTTGAACCGATTAATAACTTTACTTAGCCATGTTATCTGTGCACCAAACTTAATGTAATGTGTTATGAACATTATTTCTATGTATTATTCTTTTCCCTAATTATATAATGTTTATAATAATATACTTAAACATGCAGTTTAACTGGAAAAATTCCTAGGTCTACATTTTATATTTTATAATATAAAACAAACGTTACTATGACATAAAATTAGCAGCAACACAACGACGACGTCTTTTGATAAAACTTTTGCTGTTTCTTTATGTTAGTTGCAATCATATCAGGAATATTTTCAAATATCTGGTCTCAAATATCTCGGAAAGAAAGTAGCGTGACTTGGCGCATTTGTTCAATTGGACCCATGAGAACACAATTTTAGATCTTTTCGATATAAAACATTGTCCACGTTTAATCTAACATACTGTCCACATTTAACACAATTTTGTACTCGTTTAGTTTCTACGTTTATGGTTTCGTTTAGTTTGCGCCTTCTAAATTTGTGTACACATACCTTGGATGTTCTGCACAATTATTAATAAAGTGATGGTATATTATTGATTTTCTTCGAATATTATTTCAGAAGAATACTATCTGAAACGCCCTTGTTATAAGATATATTTTTAAAAAAATATCTGAAACACACCAGATTAGAAAATTAAATAAGACTTAGCAAAGTAGTTGTTACTAAATTACATTGCAAATTACAGAGTATTTCTGGGGAGATAAGATACAGGGTTGAATTCATGTACGCTGTTCTGAAGATAAGTCTGCTTCCTATAAAAGTGCATCAGCATTTAAGAAATCCTATCTAAACCTCCAACATCTATGATTCCAAGGCGTTACGAGATAGTGTTCCAAGTTCTTAGAGTTAGACGAAAATCATTATCGTAATACCAATCGATTTCTCGTAATATGAATTTTAAACTTTAACGCCCGATTGTGAAGAAGTAGCCTAGGCTAGACGATAGTTTGGATTAAACTTCTGCATTAGCAAATTGATGCTTAAGCCTAAGTCTTTCTTAGACCAAGAATAAACTCTGTCTTTGCAATAGGCCACAATTCTCCCCTTACTCTTCTGCATTTAATATTCATAAACTGTTATAACTTGTGGATCAATTGGGCTTTGGAATTTGATAAAATTAACATCTTAAGTTTTCCCTCTACTCTTCAGCTACGGTATTATATCTAGTTTACTAGTTCCTGCTCAGACGTAGATTAATGGTACTTCCTTTATCATCTACTATGTATATCTAATGAAAGTTATGGAAATAACACCTCATGCACGCATAATAATACAGATAATATCAGTTTAACCATGCTTACCGGAAATTATTTTCGGAATGGTATACACTATTGCATTCCCAATTTGTTTTCCTTTTTAACAATGTAATCCATTTGTAACTAATAAGCCACATCGATCTTTTTATATGATTGTACAAGCACAAATTTTAAGGTAGTTTTCAAATTCTTCACTGAAAACTACTCTATTTGTTCGTGAGGTACAACGCCTATTATTACTCCTGTCTCTACTATTGCCTGGGAAACAAGAGTTCCTGCAGTAACGCAAAATATATTCAAACGTTACCTAAGGTAAAAGTTGCCTAAATGTGTTATTTATTATTCTCTCTATATTCAAAATTAATAGCGATATAAAATTATTTACCACAAATCAATGGCGATATAAAATTCCATAACTTTTGAGAGCCCAAGTTACTTTATGTTATCCAATAGTACCACCAGGCGATCATGCACTTTAATTCATAATGTTGAACACTTGAAAGGCTGCGCAATCCATCTAGCACTACGCATGTTTTGATTTCAAGAAGCATACTAGTAAGAGTGTGAACTATAGGAAAGCATGTAGCACGATGTACTGTGAATTTTCATTTTTTTATAATATAACGCAATTTATTTAATTACTAGTTTACTACAATCAGCTTTATTTCCATGATCTCAATAAATACTTTTCTACGGCACGTTATGTCAGCTTCCATTTTCTGCTACGTAAAAAGTGCTGGTAAAATATTCACACCTTAGGTGTGAACCATTATATTTTCGTATCGTGGGCATTTTGGTGGGTGGGTTAGTAGGTTAGTAAAATTTTGATAATTCCTATTTCATACTATGATCAAACAATTTAAAATTATTCAGAATTTTCTTTAATTTATCCTATTTAAAGATTATATTATATTATTCTTTCAGCAATCATATTTCCGTAAAACTGTATCTACCAGCTGAAGTCTATACATATTAGCTTCTGAATTAATTAGGTTATATTTTAGAGTGCTCAAATTAGTTAAATATAACATCGTTTTAACATCATGTGCCATTACCAATAAACATACACACACACACACACATATGTATATATATAATTCATAGTTCATTTTATTCCAATATTTGTATCTAATCATATTTGCACTTTGTAAAATGGAATTTGAATAAAATCTAAACTTGTGGAATTCTAGTAGATTATAACATAATATGTAGCATCTTCTCAATGGAGTATCTAGAATCTAGCCTAACTGTGTATCTACGTAAACTTGTTGAAGTTCAATTACTTATTGCTGATTGATTTAGTTAATTTGTAGTATAAAATATATTAGATGCTAAGGGAAATATTTCTGAAGAGAATAAAGAGGAATATTATTAACTACTAAGATAAATATTACTTATTGATTAATTGCTTGCAGTTATACTATTTTTAATCTGAATAGCACATCCACCTGCAAAACCATTACCACCGGAAGGTAAGTAATTTGATAAAATTTTCAAGTATAATTTAAATGTTAAAAATATTTTAAAAGAAAAAAATACAGCACTTTAGTATTGGCATGTTTTTAAAGATTTCTCTGTACTACGACTAGAGTTGTGACCCTGTTACGGATATACAGAACCACCCATAGATTTACACACACATATATGAACAAATAGTGATATATTTCCAACACTTCAGAATATATTTCATTACTATGTCTACCGTGAAAACACCTGCTTGAAAGCTCAGATTTCTCTTTCGTATGTGAAAATAAGACACACATCTATTTCAACAATAAGTTTACGATTTATGTGAAATAAAACATTATTTAACCTATATAATAAACATTATATTAAACATGCAGGGAGTAAATGTATCTCAGTTTGTAGAGCCGTGACGTTTTGTTAGATATGTCCTGCTTTTGATTCTCGAGGTTGTCTTCTTACTGGTACTTTCCAGGGTTACCCATATTTAAATACGATTAATCCTAGAATGGTGCGTCGAAACCAGGCGTTAGAAGACTTCTTTCTTTCATCCTCTACCCCACTTTATTTCTGAGTCATAGTTACCAAATGAATGGTATACACGTTTTATTGAATACGTATGGAGGCTCACAATTGTGTAAGTTTACTCAACTGAACTATAGCAATTTAAAGAAATTCGTGTTTAACAAAAAAGCAGGTTTAATTGGAAGATTTTTGTTAGATAGCATTCATGTATCTTCGGGAAAGGACGACATTTCTTTATTTTGATGCCACATACATAGCTTAGTTGTAATACAGCCTAAGTATACTTGATAGTCAAAATTACGCTATTCAAGTTCATTGTATACTCTGTCATGGAATTTAGCTCAATTATAAAATGTTTACACAGTAGATAATATAATTTAGGTTAAAAATATTTTATCTTTAAAGGACTTGCTCTGTCTCTACGTGGCAGCTTATGCTACATTCAAAACTTACATTCAGAAAGCATAGCATAAAAGTTTTTTTCAGATAGGACCACAGTCATTGAATTACATTTGTGTAGGCATCTCCTTGTCATAGGAATCATCCTTCGATTCACGGAATTATAACCTTAAGAACTACGTCTCGCAATTCAATTTTTAAATCAGGTTTCAAATACAATACATATATTTACTCATTTGACTAACTTAATAATACTGCTGTTGATATTATTAACTCTTTTAATTGAGTAGTTTCTTATTGTATGGTAGCTCTACCTTCAGATGGTAGAGGAAATCACTGTGTGTCTTCTGTATGAGAGTCGTAAAGGCTATTATGGACTAAATGTTAAGACAAAGACTAACATTCAATATCCCCCTTTTAAGGAATGAAAATATTCAAAGGATATATAAGGGCTTTTGTAAGATGCATTAGTAGCTTGAATTATTTTACTTTTCTGAATGTAATTTTATGTACCAACTTTTACTAAAATTAATTATGTTTCTACCGTGTACAAACGTTTCGGGTTATATGATTGTAATTGTCAAATAATAAATTATGTATCATGGGATAAGCACAAAATTATCATCTAAACTGAATTATACAATCATAAAAGTTCCGCAACCAGATTAATTTGGTACGACATTGTTTCTGATTTTTGAGATGCAAATTCTTGTCGATATATATATATATATATTTCCTTGTGAAAATGCTGTCTCACGGTCTAGCTTAGAATCTAGGCATGTTTAGAAATTACCTCAATTTTGTTCGGATGTCAATAACTACATAACCTAAATATTCCATTATATCTGGAACATACTCTACATTTGTAAATCAGTATTAACTAAACTTAATTATATTTATTTATTCCACACCATACACAGTGCACCCTCTGCATAAGAAACGTGGTACGTAGAATCAATTTAATACTCATAATAAAATATGCTCTCCTTCTTATTATATTCTACTATTAGTATGTTCGCACTTCCAAAAAATTACGACAATATATGTTTATTATAGTTCAACTGCATACTTATATTTTTGAATTATGTAACGGTTTTATGAACTTTGAGAAACATAAAATATGGTTAAGTTCTTGTAGTATATACAGTAGAACTTGCATAGTTAATGGTTCGTGTCAACATATTAAATGTACAATGAGCTGAAAAAGTGTCATACCTCACGAAATTGTGAAACAGAAAAATCAGCTACAATATTATATAGAAATCAACACCATTGTTATTATATCGAAATCTGTTAATTCTTTTTTAAATCTGCAGTCAAACAGTAGCAGTTTCTAAATACAAAGTAAAATGCTTCGATCTTAAAATATATAAAATTAAATTTTAAAAAAACAGGAGTTAAACATAACGTTTTATTTAAGTCACAAATCTCATTGTTGTAGGTTACTAAAATGTTACTAATTTTAGTACTTTTGTACAATAAAATGTATGTTTTAAAATTCGAGACATTGATTACACATTTGAATTTGTATATCTTGTCATTTGAATATGCGTTTACAATTATTGGTTTTCCATGTTTTAACTATTCGTACCTTTGTCACGTTTTATGGTTATTAATTAATTTTATAAGACATCTAAATCTACCTAATTATGTAATTGTGGTGGAATTACGACGTGGTGCATTAAGGATAGGTTATAGACAGAGTCCAGCCGAAACTTTCAGGTTGTGAATGTTGGATACCTATTTATGAAAGTTTTTTTAAATTTCTTTATATGTACCTCATTGAAAATTGAGATGCTATCTACACCCTTGAGGATTTCGTGACTCTACGATTAATTGCAGCGCCCACTTTTTGATAATATGTAACATTTGTTCATTTGCGTATTGACAATGCTGTAATTGATATCATTAGTATAATTTTACAAGTATGTTAGCGTTATGCCACCGTATTCTACATATATAATGACATTTTCCATGCGACGTTATTCCTGCATATGCTTCAAGTGCAGATGTTATCTCATGTGTTGAGTTCGGTATTCTTTTATCGAAAGAACAGAATATCACGACAGTTTCTAAAGCTGATTAATGTTACAGGGCGCTCAGTCTTGTTGGTATCTATTATATCAATACACTTAATGGCGTGTACATTAATCTCGTGTTAAAATGTTCTTTGAGGTCTCCAGGGACGCTAACAATTTACAATGCCCTGTCTATGTCTTTTCACTTTCAGATATATTTTTATTAGTTTGTCGGTGTGTTTTTGTAATTCGTGTATATGCTATTGGAATCTTCCGATCCATCTCACAGAGTACGCTAAATGATAAAAAGAGTTATTTCTCATCTCCCACATACCTGTTAAGAATTATTATATTCAGGAACAGGACCATTATATTTAACACAGATAAGTTCGTTAAAACAAAGACTAAATGCTCTATATTCCAGTATATATATTGTGTTCCCTATGTGGGATTTCTTCGATTAGAAATTCCTCTTCCCTATGGATCATAGAAAGTTGCTAGTCCATAGAAAGTTGTAGGAAACTTAGAGTAATTCACTGCTACTATGAACACCTACTTATTTTATATTAAAACATGGTAATCACACATCTTTGCGGCTGAACAAACAATTAATATTCATATATTTGTTTAACTCACATTTACTAACCGTCGTTACCTATCGGTAATTCTTTTATCTAATTTGTGAGTTCATTACTCGCGCCCATTCTTGACAAAAGAATAACATATAAAATAAATTTCTAGTTAAATACTGTTATTCACTCAGTAAGGCAGATGAAGTGTCGATATTTAGTTGACTCCTGAATGAACAGGGAAGCAATTAGCTATTTATTTGCGCGTGGAGTGTGTACATTTTATTTTAGTTTTCATTGTTTCTATTAGGTTCCACCTACAATCATAGAAATAAAATTATTAATAAAACATTTAATACTGCCTTTTATCGGAAGTGTAAAATGAGAAGAAGGATATTATGCATATAGTAATATGTAAGGTTCTTCGAAAGTGATTTTGTTAGTTACTTTTATAACTTTACAGAGAACAAGATACTAAAGATGAACACTTCAATTCCCAGCAAGAAGAAACATGGTGAGAAAAAACGTAATATTACTTTGCCGATTGGTCCAGAGTACTAATTGCTAGTGCATAGAAATGTTATTTCAATTAATTCTATGAGTTCAGTTTGTTGTTGTTGTCAGGTCAATGAAGTTTGAATCAAATCTTGGTCTCGTATCTTAAAATTAACCTATGTAGTTCAATTCGGTTTTGGTAGGTGGAAAGACAAATTTTAGAGGGCAGCATGCTTGTTCATGAGATGATATAGTTTATACATATTTTATAGATAAAGTTTAAATGTAATTGGTATAGTTTACCTAGTGTGTCGAGGCACACACATTACATATCGTACACCGGCAATGATAGTGTCAAGACTGAAAAATTGAGATTTGATAAAGCCGCAATTTAAAGTTTGAGTGTTTTTAGTTATATTGAAAATCAAGAACGAATGGTAACATAATATTGCTTAAAGAGTGTTATATTTGAACGTTTTATCTTGCTGCTCACTGTCATTAATGTGAAACTATATTAATGTAAAGTTGTTCTAGTATTGAGGACTAATACAGATATTTTATTGGGGCTTTGAAATACTGACCATAGAGCTCTCACATAGCTTTTAGAAGAGATAAGGTTAAGAGCGGGATAATCTCGGATAGAGTGTAGTTTCGGGGGTCCGAATATGTAGAGAACTTATAATTGACAAATTTAGAGTTGTGACAGTATAATTGTCCCCGCAAACTTGTGAACAGACATCCAGCAACGATCAGAAGACATGATGTTAATATGTTGTATTACAATGAAGGGCCACGTGTCGCGTGAGAAACAGTGCAAACTCTTCATGAATTCTAGAATATAACACTTCATCCCCTGCCATATTCCCTCTCCTACTACTATTGCATCTTCCGTTATCTAGATCCCTTCTTTGCAGGGGAAGCCTTCCCAGATAATTGAGCTATACAATATGAAGTTGGAAATTTCTTTGCATCGCAGACTGCAAACTTCTTTCGCCGCGGGAGTCAATCGTTGCTGAACCATTGCAGCAATGTTCGGCTGTAGACGCTGACTTTTGATTATTCATTTAGTGGAGATTTCATTGCATGGCCTTTGGACATAACATACTTGGGCGAACATTTTATTCGCACCAACCTAATATAACTGCATTTTGGAGTTGCTACAAAACTAAAAGTAACAAAATTGTGGGTTGATTTTCTTTTCAGAATACGATTCATTTATGAACTTCGGATATTATAATTAAATTTCTCCGGATAAACATTTGCATGGATTGAATTCGTTTGTAGTAAATATAAGCTACGTGCTAAATATATTTAATATCAAGAAATGTCTAATATTATTTATGGAATAAAATATTTCCATTTTATATGACACGTAATTTATCGATTTGCATCTTTAATGTTCATGTGATAATTTACGATCATATCTAATTCTAAATTTGAATATGTATTTGTAATTTAATACATAATGTTCGTTACGTTTTAGATTATCATATTATTGTGGTTGCAGGAAATAGGTACATTTTCGTTTTCTTTTGCTGACAAAGCTAAAATTTATTCCTGTCAATATAGCATTATATCAAATCACTTTTTCGCAGTAGATAATTTCGTAGGTATACAAACGTATGTTTCAACTATAATCTTTCGCCAAACATTTCATACAAAGTGCTAATATATATGAAATTGTAATTGTTTAGTTAATTAAGTTGATTTAATTTATTTTCATTAAAGAGGACCCTTTACCGAAAAAAGGCGAGAAAACGGAACAAGGTGGGTCATATGCTTAAATCAACTGTACTGTTATAACCATAAGATGCCTTTATTATTTCTGCCTATACGAATTGAATCATTATTTTGTGTTAAGATATTATTTAATCTATTTTTATTGTTGTCAACACGGCATAAAAGGCGAATACATTTATAAACTGAACACTAACGTGATGAACACAATTTCTATTCATTTTGTATGCAATATGCCATATGCACATTGGGTAAGATAACGTAATTTTTTTATGTTCTCCTATTAAATTGTTTGTATAAGACAAATAACGAAATGTTTTTGTTAAACTATATTTATATTTTTAACCATTCGTCTAAACAATGTCTTCCACTAGTTTACTGAGATACAAAAATACACAATAATTAAAAAAACAATGAAGAAACACGAAAGGGGAAGGTTATTTGGTGATAATGGGTAGGCTATTTGGTGACATTACGAGTTATTAACCAGAACTTCCCTTATCAAATATGGATGAAACAAATATATTACTCTGAGTCATTAGATAATTTTTCACAACAATCGTCACACATGTACATGGTTATGTCATCGTTAATATCTTGTACATTACAGTTCACATCAAGCGGTTTCAACAAAAAGCTGCAATCAATTCAACTTGCACTTCTATATTTTGGGCATCTTGTGGATACCAAAATCTACATGCAGTGCACATTGAGACGCAACCATGCATATCTGAAGAAGTGCGTTACACTTCTGAAATTCCTTGAGGCTTTTCAGTTTTAAATAAAGCCTAAAATGGACTGACACAACATACGGTCTGTGCTGAAACTGTGATGGAGTTTTATCCTTTTGTGATATTGAAAAAGACACAGACTCTTGTTCACAGAAAGGCATTCAGAAAATAAATATTTAAACACTTTCCACGGATTTCACTTAACATTAACTTACCCCTAAATTACAACCCAACATTTTTCTTACATTTCTGCCAAAAACGTAACTTTATTGCAGAGAGCAAGACATGACAGAAAGTGGTTTGAAAATACATGGCATGCCGCAAAGGTTAAAGTCCTAATACACAGACCTCGTGGTAGCTTCGAAAGGAAGATGGTCTTTCGGTGATAGATCTCGTAAGAATTATATGCAAATAACCTAAGTCACCAAACACACTCTCATTATTCCATTGTATTTGGTTTTATTAAGACTCAATTTAGACAGTAAAGGAAACTGTGTTTAGTGTTTCTTCTAACTTAGAAATATTGTTGAACACTTTTGAGGGTACTGTCGGAGAGCCATAATAGCAAACATTAGGAAACTTCAGAATGTTCAGCGGATATAATAATACACTATGCCACTTATATTGCCTATAATATAAGTTTCAGAAGCAGTTCTACAGGATTTCTGAGATTAGAATTAATACATAATACACACGTTTAGTAACTATTATATTATATTATATAGATCAGGAACGATCTTGTCTCCAAATTCACTAGCGGAACTTTGAAATTTTTGTTCTACACTGTACATAAGAATGTGGAAACACACATGTGTACACACATAACATGTTATGTAGCTCCATTATTTGAAACAATAAACCCAATTTGCTGAAATTAAACCATCTTACGTTGTATTTTGCTGAGCTACTGGTTTTCATTTTTTTGAATGAATAATATGAAATTATCTTTAACATAACATACCTTAAAGTAATACAAATATACTGTAAAATATCAACTGATTCATATCCACCATCACTATACTAAATTGACCGCAATACACACACTGTATAATAAAAGTTACTGTTAATAATATATAATAGGGACGGGCATAAGCCATAGTGCTGTTACCGGACTCAAAATTTATTTTATCTTATCTTAATAATATAGAAAAAGCAACAAAGTTTTCATGACACTATATACATCATTATACGCCAGTTGTTTTAACATAACCTCGTACTTCATAAACACTTGACATTATATCCATACATAAGCTTAATTTCCAAACTAACATATTCAAAGGTTCATTTTTTTCAGTCCTAAGAAAAATATAAACTACGAAAGATGAGAATTATACAAAAGAAAATAAGTTGCCACACTTTTGTTCATTTAGAAATATATCTGAAAAAGTTAAACCTTTCTGCGGAAGTTCACCAATCATGTTATTAGTTTATAAAGGCCATTTGTTTAAGATATGAACATTATATAATTATTTATTAAAAAACGAAATAATTAATGTAACACAATGTGAAGACATGTGTGAAATTTAGAATCTTTATTGAATACAATATTATCTTTTTTAAATGAATATTAGAAAAACATATTACTTTCTTCATGATAGTTACGGTTGCCACACGGCGTGTCATTGTATCAGAATTAAATTGCCTTAAATAATAACCACACGACACTACCCACTGACAGCCTAACGAATGTTGAACCAAATAAGAATAACGCAAAACATCAGACATGAACATAATAGATACTGTATCACTGTATCCAGTAGTGGTCTGCAACTTTCACTACTTTCGTCAGTCGGATACATTTAGACATACTTCTTACACGTTAAAACATTAATAATAAGCGTTGATACAAAGACGCGTCCTCATTTTATTTTATAAAAAACAACTTGCAAATGTCTTCATCAGCAATTAAATGCAAGGAAACCAAGTTACTAAGTAAACGTCCATGCAAACACACAAACACGAATGCAAAATGTGGAATATAAGAATAAATGGAACGCAAATGTAATGCATAGCATTCAGTTCTGGCATATCTTCATTAAAATGTTAACTATGAAAACATTTGGTTTAATTAGAAGACTGCATTATATTTTGTGTTTACTCGCTAGCAATTTTAAGAAAGGGCTCAGAGCAATTCGAAAATTTTACAGGAGTTTTAGGCAGTGCTTGTGAACATCTTTTGTCACACCCTCCCATTAATATGAAACAGAGTACATGCAGGTTGACAGTTACAGCAATAATCAAAAGGAAGAACATTATGAAGGCGAAAATGCACTATGATTTTTTTTTCTATTAAACTAACATTCACCAGGTCTGCTTTATCACCTGCATAAATAATAAATACATGTATCAACTGAGTAACGTTAAAAATGTTTATAAATTTGGGAACTGAATTAATTTACCGTTTGATCTACTCCATATGTAATGAAACGAAGCATTGCTATTCACAATGCCAAATTAGACATATACACTCTAACTAATGCTTTTGCTAGATTAGCGAGTTTGCAAGTTCATCGTCGCACCTCATTGGATTGTACTCTACGCATTAACAAGCCAATCTTTATCACAAACACCTACCTCTCGCAGACTCCCTACAATATTGTTCTTTCAATAACCTATCGGTGTTCCCAGCGCACTCATTTCAGCAAGCTTTACTACTACAATGGAACATAATCTTCGTTTTTACTTCATCCATTTCATTAAATAGCACCGTTCACAAAATTAATAATATTAAGAGACGCGAAATTATTGGCAGCAATTGTATTGCCATTAATGATTTTTTTAAAATCAGCCTCCACCAAAATGCAAAATTTGATCTATTTGTTAACGTACGTTAATGCGTCTATATGCTCACTATCCAAACATTGAACCTTCCCTATAGCGATCAACAAGCAAACAATTCACGAGTTCTCGTTCGTCAACAACGTGCACGTTATGCTAGGTAGAGGAATTCGCAGATCATTGCATATACAACACTAAACCATTTGATCTTTGCCATTCATAGTTGCCCTCTAGTGCTAATACCACACACATTACTTCTTACCTGAGATAAGTTTAGATGTATCACACATTACCGGAGGGTATCGCATGCAAATGTGCTGTGGTGGTTCATATATTAATATTGTTTTATTTTATTCGAGTCATAACACTACAGGTGACAATTAAGGTCACGGCAATGTGTCTAATAAATGCAGTAATTCTGAGTGAATTTACTAGGTTTCGTCCTTATCGTTTTTTTGACTATCAATAACATTTGAACAATTAGACTCAGATTTTGATTTCGGGTAAGCGAGCTTGGAACATTTTCCTTATTTACCATGCTGACATGTTTTCCATAGCTCCCGTGAGTCTTAATGAGCAAATTACATGACAGTACCTACGATCTAGATCTTAACCGTTATTATCTTTTCTTGTACGACACTAATTGAAAATTATTAGGAAACGATATTTATATTTAAGGTATAGTAAAGGTCAGGTAGTCAGTTTTCGTATTTAGGATTTAAACACTTTAAGTCCGTCTACGAAAGAATCTAAAAATATTTCGATCTTGGACGCAAGTACTGCCTGGCTGAAGAAATGCGATAACGGTTTCAAGCGAACTCGGAATATCTGAAAGCTGATAAAGTTTAAGGGGTGAATTGACTTACCCAAAATATTAATCTGAGTCCCATGGAGACATAACAAATTATCTGCGCATCACTTTGGTTCAGTACACTGACGGAAGCTTCGGGAATGGCATAAATGTGAGAACGGTCATACGTCTGGAATTCCAGTCATTTCACAGGAAATTATACGTAGATTTTTTTTTGAATAGTGGGATAATCAGAAATACATAAAATAATTAGTGTTGCTCCAGCCTGAGCACTAAAATGTATTATAATGAATTTTAGATGTTGAAATTTGACGTCAATTAGCAGTATAACTGAGGTGTATAGCATTCTCAATAATTTGAAGCTTCTAGTAAAAAATGTATATTAAATTGAGCAGTCATATTTCTAAAATAAATAAAAGAATCTCAGAAATACATGTTGTAAAGTTGAGTCAAAATAAGTATGAACTGGACAAATTTCCAGCAAGTTACAATAACTCATTTGTGGAAATTTGATACCTGAAATACATTCTGTTTGTGATGAATTTTCAACATTATGCGTGACTACGAAAATAAGAAAAATGAATAAGAATCGTATATATTAAAACAAATGTTTGTTTTAATTACCTGCAAAGAATACAGTTATTGCCTCACTAGGTAGCTGTGGCTACGTAAAACATTTCTACGAATTCGAGAAGTCGTCTTATTCGTGCTTAATACAACCCTTATTTGCTTCAGACAATGTCTGAAAATCCTTACCTTGTCACTAGGATAATCCTTTATGCATCCATTTTACAATTTTGAGGCATACATGTTTGGATATTCCAGGTCTCAAGTCTTTCAGAGTACCAAGATATCTTAGTTTTAGAGTTAATGGTTTTACAAATACCAAGTTCTAGAGTTCATTTCTTCAAGATTTCGTGGCCGAGGGCGCAGAAAGGAAGAATTTGTAAAGCTTCGATTATCTATATTTATTTAGTCTAGTTTTCATGTTACTAATCCCGAGCGTTGCTTTTGTCGATGCTAGTTTGTAACATATTGTGCACAGGAATTATATATACGATTAGAAATACAATCCACCACTTTGATTGTAAAGTTATTCACCCTTCAATCTGTACATTGTTTAACAAAACTCGATTTTGACAATTTCTTGCATACAAACTATATAATCCATTGTAAATCATACGACAGTTTGTCAAATTTGTAGAACGTCACATGCATGTCTGTCCAATATTAAAGCCAGTGATACTATGAGAGAACTGAACCTACTAATAATAGTATGTGTTTTTCTGAATGATTGATTATTGAAAATTCTATCTTGTATTTGGAAAATGGATAGTTGATTTCTACATATGAAACTTACTAGTAAAACATGATTAATGTTGATAATATTTGAATTTTCTACTTTACAGGAAATACTCTGAAAATCAAGAGTTTAATTGAAAAAGGTAATATGAATTACTTACATACACACAATTTAAATCAAATATAGTCAACAATTATAAATGTGTTTGCAATAGTGATATTTGTTATACGTACGTATGCAAAATGCGATGAGAGTATTCGGGCAATCTACTGAATGTGTAATTATCGTAGGGGAAGATGCAGTATTGACATGTATGTCATGGAATACATGTACAGATATCTTAGCAGTCAGAGAAAAACGCGAGGCAACCTAATTTGACGACCTGAGGATCGAACGGACTTTTAACGTGGACAGGTGATTGGCTCCTACTTGTTCAATTGGGTAGTATTTGTGAAAGTCATTTGCCAAGCTGTATAGTGCCAACTGTGAAATTCGATGGTGGTAGGGTACAATGTGGTAATACTTCTGCTGGATTTGGTTTTGTGTCCCCTTGTTGCTTTGCTTGCCAATGTCATAGCACAAAGTTACGTTTACATTCTAAGCATTGTCTTGCTTCTTACCATCAAAGACTATTTCCTTAATGACTAATCTTATCTCTTAACACGACGAACAACCCGCCCATACTTCCGATATCATGCGGATAATGTTTAATGTAAAAAATGTCCATTTTGTATTGTGTTGCGCGGAGTTCTGATATGAATACGACTGAACAACTCACGGGTATTTTTAAATGCCGACTTCGCGCTGGACCACATAGATATACATTGTCACATCCTCTAGTTTCGGCAACCCAAGAGGAATAAATTTACTTTCCCAAGAAAACCATCCGCTACCTGATTTAAGTATGCCAGCAAAGTACAGGTTTTCATCAAGGCTGAGGGTAAGCTAAAAGCGATTTGAGAGCGAATACTGCCGATGAAGGGCTGTTCAAATTTGCAATTCATTTTCAGGTGAGTCCTCGGATACTTTTCATCGCAAAGTGTAGTTTGACTGAAATCGTACTTAGAGGAACACGTCTCTTTCTCTCATTGGTACTATTGAATGGAATGGAATTATACGTATTATTATGTTTAAATTAACTAAATTTTTTATCCACAGAACTTACTATATACGGTAAACATTAATGGAGAATTAAATATTATCTTTTCAACTCAGAAATGAAATACTCAATTTTAATAAAGTTCACGAATTCGCTATTTCAAATTCAACTTCTACAGTTAATCTCTTATATACTTTTTATTTAATTATAAAGGCACTGAAACAATTTTACATAATAGACTGGTTCACTTGTTTTAGGAATTCCAACTCACATAGGTATATTTGCGGAATTATAGATAGCCTGGTTAGTTTTACTGCAAATTAACGCTGAATTCGAATATAATGGTTGACAAAGTCAAAATTGCTCAGGGCATACGACTAGAACTGCAAACACAAATTTACATCTACCTATGTAGAATATCGAACAACACACGTATTGTTGGTTGACATTTAAAATAATTTGTTAAATATTTTACATAAAATCTATATTTCTCAAAGTGTTCAGCGAGGCTTCGATTCGAGCCTTAAATTAACATAATCTCTAATAAGAGGATGTTCACTCTGCAACTGTTGTATCATTGATGAATGTAATGAAACGATTGCCACTCTATGCATTTCGTATGGGTACACGTGTTCCCTGTGCGGCTGTCAATTTACCATGTTTGTTCATTATATATATTTTTATGTAAGATATCTATACAATTTGTGTGCATTATCTATGTACATCATGGGAATAATTATAGTTTTACTCATGGGAAGTAGTATAGACCACCTGTTCATATTATATATAACAGTAGGCTTTAATATATTCATGTGTAGATACCCAATATAGATAGGTTATCAGTAGCTTTTGTACGTATATGTGTACATTTGGTTTCCGTGTATTCCATTAAACAATGTATATGCAAGCGTATTGAATTTACTTTGTACTCTAGTATAATATTTTTTCTTGGTCGGTTTTCAAATTTGTTTTTGTTTCTAATTGTTTCTCTCGGTTTCCGAACGTTTAAACCATGAACAGAAATCAACAATTGG
This sequence comes from Lepisma saccharinum, assembly GCA_022664845.1. Lineage (NCBI taxonomy): Eukaryota > Metazoa > Arthropoda > Insecta > Zygentoma > Lepismatidae > Lepisma > Lepisma saccharinum. Next base: position 63,825 of record JAGDQP010001181.1, on the reverse strand, counting down.
AGTATTTAGAAACCAACTGATTGAAAGATGTACACATCCACGCATAAATCGATTGAGTCCTATTGTCCTTTTAGTAAGCAGATACTTCACAGAAGATGTATACGCAAAGACGCAAATTTTATACACCCTTCAAATGAAAATAAACATAATAAGCACGCACCCTTCAAATGAAAGTAGTACATAGTAAGCACGCACAGTGCATCGAAAACCACACAAATAATATTTGTATAGATACAGGCCTCATAGAGTAAAATTTGATCAATGACATAACAGCTGTAGAGGTGGCACCCACAAAGTGAATAATATGTTAGCTGGTGTTGATGTAAGGCCTACGCTCCATGCGACTCCCAACACAGCGAAATGTACGCATACTTCAAGTTGAAATGTTTGGATCAATAAATTTTCTCAAATTTGGACGATAAAGACGATTGTCTAGGTACTTATTGTATGTTCTATTCCAAGCCGAGATATGAAATGTTGGCGACCATATTGGATATCCAAAGCATTTTCGACCTTGGAAAAGATACTATTTGAATTCAGCGTACATTTGCAATTAAAACTGGCTAGGTCAGAGCCATTTTTGAAAACTTTTTTCAAGTTGTGCTACTATTTAATCCTGGTGAGTAGTAGTTAACCGAAGAGGTTGTTTCAATTTATTTATCAATTTGCAAGAACTGTATTCATACTAAGCAACATTTTTACTGACATGCAATACAGTTGACGTTTTTATCAGGACCTTAAAATCCAGGTTTAAAGTGAAATGGCATTTCTTCAGTTTACTAAATTTAATATAATTAATGACTTCATGTCTCTCCATGTAAATGGTTTTAATATATAAATAACATATCCAATGTTTTAAATATCTCCAGTGCTACGTTGCGTCTGTAAATGTTTCACATATGTTACACTCTAATAAAAGTAACAATTCATTACATTGCATCTTTGCCAAAATGAATACGTAGTTGAAAGAACGCGCTCCAAAACCATGATACAAATTGCAATAAAAACTCCTTGGCTCTTCCACAAAACGAAACAACTAAAGTATATCTACAAAACGGAACAACTAAAGTATATCTACATGCATTTGTTTTATATGAATCATACGATAAGAAATATAATTTTGCTATACAACGCTTATTCATATACTGGAATATGATATTGAAAGTATTAAAAGAATAATTATCCCACAATTATAAAGCACAAAACTGTACGAAATATTAATTAATATCTAAAAGTTTGAAACTAATATTTAATTTTATTATCTATGCAAATACCGAACAAGTGAAATAACTAAGTAATAAATTTTATTTTCTAGTCGGTAAAAGTTAGGAATCTGAACAGAGATCTAAATATTTGCATCTTATTATTGTATAGTATTTATAATGTATTTTTTAAAGTTACACAAATGGAATATATCGATAGTAAGTTTTATCTTATTTTTTTTACAGAAAAGGCAGTACCAAAGTCGAATACGAGCTCACCCCGTGAAAGTCTGTATGGTAAGCTATTCTAATATTTGTGCAATATTGGAGTTATTAGTTACAAACATTGAAATATACGGTTTAATATTAGAAGCAAACATACTAACTGAACATAAAATAATCATATATTTCTTCTGCAAATCAAGATAAAATGACAAAGTATGTGTACAAGCAACATTTTGCAACTCGGGCGCAATTGCTATTGGAGATATCGATGATATATAGGTTTGATTATCTTTTGCGGAAAATGATCAAACGTGTTGTAATGTCCTTACCATTTTAAGTCACAGATAGAAATTGCAAGCAAATATACAATAATATGTACTGAGTGGGATGTGCTTTCCATTGGACGGTATGTTCTTCATTGACGCCTATTTAAGTACACCATATTGAACATCGAGTGATTTTCTTAAATGGAAAAACCGTTATATGATATTTCGATTGTGTTTTTAAGTTTACGGTAGATACATATCTGAAGTTAGTTTTGCTGTACATGTATTATTGTGCGAAATTAGGTTTTAAACTAATTTTTACGAAACAATGACACAATAACCTGAAACACCTATGTTGTTTTAAAATAATTAAGGATATGAAACTTAAATGAATATATATTCGTATCTATAGAACGCTGTTAAGTTTCAATTCTTTCATATTTCTAAAAGAAATCAGCGTGTTTACATACTATTTCATTATTATCCTATACTATTGTCACATACGCTTATCTTTCACAGTAATACATTTACGACAAAACTGACTTTCAATAGTATTTTTCATGAATTTCTAGTGCAGTATGATATATTACACAGCACGAATTCAAGACACAAAACAAGAATAGCATACCATTGAATGTGTAGCGCCTTGCAGCTAGTACAATTGTTCTTCATTTGGGTTACATTTCTTTCATCAACTTTTATCATATAAGTATTTTGAAACTTCTGGATCAGTCTCCGAAGACATAAATTGACATTTAAATTATCGAAATTTCCGAAAGTAATTGCGGTCGAACTGTCAAAATTGAAGAACTGAATTGCAGAACATCCGAGGTCCATTTTTTTTTCGTATTTTTTATTATTCAGTTCATTCGCTATCTATGTTACACTTACCTAATATTACATGCTACCTCCAACTAAAAAAAATATTTCTAATACAAAATAATTTCATCTGAATAAAATAACATCCCAAATCTGTGGACGGATTTGTTATTTTGAAAATAAATACTGTGGTAAACTTGGGATATTTTGCAATCCAGATATTCAATTTTAATTCATACATATTATCTCACGCTATTTACGATGGAAGAAGAAAATATATATTTCGTTTCTTCTCCATGAGTATGTTTTTGTTAGCAAATTCCGGATATATTCAGACACTATATTTTCACACAAATTATTTGACCTAACCGAAAGTTCCAATTGAAGATTAAATCACTAATATGTTGATACAGACAATAATATCTAACGTTTACTAAATGTAGGGTCCATTTATATATTAGGAAGCTATAAATCTCAAATAGCAATATTACTCAATAATGGATAACTTTGAAATCTAAGTACCGGCTAAAAGTTACATACACATAAGTATTGAAACGTTACATATCAGTGATTCGCGTTGCAACGTTTAATCATAACGTTAGTAAGGCTTGGTAGAACTAAGCGTACCTTACGAGTGAGATAAAACCCAATGTTCAACTGTTTTCAAATAAGTTCGTGTATTGAACCCTGTTACGTGTTTGGTAATATATGTTAGATGTATGGATCGGCCATTCCAAAATGGAGCCATGTTGTTTTTAATGCTAGAGGTCTTATTGATGTAGAAAAACATCTTAGAAATTTACTACAACATACAAAGTGTTTGTTGATCGCAAATTCCAAAGCATTGTCATGTAGTTAATAATACTTAAATGAATGATATCAACCTATCTTCTGAATGTTTGTTCTACTCAAATTTGAGAACAACGTTGGTTTGTACAGATATTTAGATCGGTGAATTTCATGTTACACTTTGCAACACCATGTTTGACTAGCTTAATCAATGTGTATATCAAGACATTTTTGTTATATCAGCTTAAAAATATTTCAAAGTGATCTGTTTAAATTCCTTATATGTTACTTGTTCGGTTTACTTAGTTATTCATTTGATATTGAACCCAAGAATGCAAAGTATAATTTATGCATCTAGTGTTATACATATACTACGTAGAAATCAACTGACAGATACGTGGCTGGTGCATTGTTCATACAGTTACATCAATGTTTTTCTACCTTTGCGATACAATTCAATTTCATGCAGACGTCCAATCATTTACACGAGTGTGAATTTTCTTATACATAATCCCGTAATATACGTCTTTCAAACCTGCCACTTTCTCCAGGTTTCCCATTATAATATTGACAGTAATGAATGTCCGTGGCTCCACTCCAATAATCCCTTTTGTACATACTGAAAGTCATTTATCTTACAGAGGTAATTCAGCAGTAACAATTCGTTCAATAGCTTTTGTAATATTATGTGAGAAATGGCCGAAAGTATTTCAGATACTATCTTTATCTTCCCTTGTCATCAGTTGAAGGGAGGTTAACTACTTATGCTTCATTAACTCTAAGTTAATACTTCATGTTGTACATATGCATGGGAATTAAATAGTAACAAAGGTTGTATTGTATATGCTTCAAGAATGTTCCACTGCATTCGAAAGACATATAATTCCGTACTTCCTCATACATTCCTTTACTCACTTTTATGGCTTAAATTGCTGCTTTTGTTAATACTTTGTATATGCCCTTCTCCATCGGAAGTCTGCAAATTAGGAATTCAACCATGTCATATTATTAAATAGTAAATAGCCTTTCTTCATTAGTACAGCTTGTGTAACGTTACCTGTGTTTTGGAGACAATGTTATTTATCAATTTAGTGCCAATTCTTTCTACTAGAATTTGCAAATTTTCTTATGACTTAAGGTCTTTACCTACTTAATTAAAATTGAATGCTATTATACTAAATTAAATATTGGCTTCTTTCCTCCAAAAGTCAAATCTTATTCAAACTATTTTACATACAGTAAGACAGTCTTATATATTTTAGAGGAACTTCTATGGAACAGAGGCAGGAAAAGTCAAAAAGGTAATTTCTAAGTTGTTAACTCTTTACTATTGTCATGATAAGATAAAATACAAAATTAATTTTATAGGCGGTAACAGCGCTGTGGCTTACGTATTTCCAGCTAAAAGATTGTCATGATGTAAGCCTATATATTTTCTTTCAAAATCATCCTTACGTTTAAAATGAAATTCTTTCGCCATGTGTTCTTACAGTAAATAAATACGTCCGTTGTAGGCGTTGATCATCCTCATCCTTCTTGTTTTGATAAATAATAACTTGTATGTTCTCGACATATATTTATTTCGACCAAGTTGCATGTCACCGTGTGCCTCCCTGTCATTTACCAGCTATGAACTACAGTAAACAATATTTCGTTTTGAACGACCGAGACAAGAAATTTACACTTTCTTGAGTAACGAAACTATTTTTTTTTGCTTGTGGGTTGTCACCTTCTACATGCAAGGTATTCTATTATAAAATATTGATCCTAAAGTACTTCGCATCTTATATTTAAGCCAGCGTTTTGTTCTTACGTGTTTATGTTTATTTTCCTTCGCCCTTTATGTTTCACACAACCAACGGAACATGAACAAATGTACGATTTCCAAACGTTTCGATTGTCATCTATACAGCATTTCATACCCTTTTCAATTTCATAGATTTTTTTCATATTATACATACTACTAAGTAAGATCTCATACGTTATACTATTTCTTTTGTAGGCCATATTTTACTCTTTATTCCAAGATATAGAGAATTTTAGTTTCAAAGTCAAATAATAATTAAAATTAAGTTTAAGAATTTTTGGAAGGTAAATATATATATTTCTTTTATTTTTTTATATGACGTGTACCTCTACATGTAACACAAAATTAATTAACTTAATATTAAAAATATTCAAACCTGCTTTTGTTAATTTTATATTAATTTTATACTAAAAATGATTTAATTCAATATTATGATATTTCTATATATGTGCTTTGCAACTTTCATTGAATATTACAAATTTGTATCATCCGCAGAAACTACAGTAGTAAACATGGCGAAAAATGGAATTAGTAAATCTGGGTTAGAAGGTTAGTTGCCAAATTTACCATTCACCATCGAATTAAATTCATCCATATTCATCTTATCCCCACCAGGCTTTACTTTATGTATTTGTTAATAGTTATTTCAAACATTTTATTTGTTGTTCTATGCTTGTACTACGGGTTCGATTCTCGGTGCTGCCAAGGATTTTTCCAAGGTGTGTGGGTCTTGAACGGTTATTAGCCAGCACCGTGATGCAACTTAGAGCTGCTATGATTGAAATATAGTGCTATCACAGTGAGAGTGTAGGCCGTCCTCTCCCAACCAGTCTATTCAGTGTGAGATTAGTAGACTATATATATATTCTTTCTTAAGTAAAGGAGTGTATATATGTATGCTTCAAATAAGTAGCTTACGTTGTTTAACTTGATACTCCACATAGACAATAGTGTCACTACATCTTAATCCATAGAGCACGCTTTATCGATAAAATCCCTTGGTGTCGTTTTATCTTTTAATACATTTACACAACTTTTGTATAACAAACGCGAGAGCATTTTCATTATTTTATAACAGTACTATCAAGTCATAAACGCAGGTCTAACATATATGGCTTTACTAGATTATTCTAGCAGTATCTTTTAAGTGTAAATACTACGTATGAAAACACGAATATTTAATATGAAATAAAACATTTTGTATCCTATAACTTAATGAAACAAATGTTGATAAATGAAAACCAGAACACCAGAATATGATTTGTTCACTTTGGATAAATTGAGATAAACATAGCGTAGTCAAGTCCTTGCAGAACCTTTCCAATAAACTCTCACTCATGAAGATAGTATGCATGGTCCGTTGATTCAAGCAAAACTTAATTTGATACACCGCTATATATCATTCTAATTCTGGGCTTTAAAACTCACTCCGGTCAAGCCAATAAACTGGAACAAAGGAGGTTATTTTGCTTTCGGCTACAAATGTGCATATGTTGTGTATCTTTCTAAAGTCTAATTGAAAATTTCATTAATAATTCTAAAGATAGTGTGTATTTCGGTTGTTTAACATATTATTGAGGAAGTAAACAATATTTTATGTATTAAAGTAGTACTAAATTGTATATCCATAATTAGCTAGTGTATTCGTAAATACATTAAAGCATTGTGAACTATAATTATTTAATGGTTCCTATTTATTGTGAATTATTCGATCATTATATATATTCGCGCAAGGATTGATGTGATTTAGACCTAATTCTCCGAAGAGATCTGAAACTTTGTTAACTATTTTCGAAATATGTAAGGAACAGTAGGTAAAAGGATTCAAATCATTTCGTTTCCGACTTTCCTCCTAAAATGTGCGGCTAATATATAAATCCCAATAATCTCAAAAATGGTTTAATTGTTGTAAGAATAACATGTTAAAGTATTTTATGGAGAAAGTCGGAAGCAAAATGATTTTAATCCTTTTACCTGCTGTTCCTTAAATATTTCGAAAACAGTTAACAAAGTTTCAGATCTCTTTCTAGAATTAGGTCTAAATTACATCAATCCTTGTGTGAATATATATAATGATCGAAGTGAATTTTCCTCAGCCACACCAGGGAAATATTTTCAAAATAGGATTTCACCAACTTTCTTCCCAAATGATTTCCTACATTTCCTTCGGCCTAATCCATTGAAACGTAAAGGTAATACCCGAAGTTAACTTAGCAAGAAGTGGGTTGTAAACTATTGTTTCTAAATTTCATTCATTTGAGTTAATTGATTTATCTTGTTTTTATGTGCTACGAGTAAGTCAATTCATTTTTGTTTATACATATTAGTCATTTGTAGGTAATTGAACTCTGAAAGATGCTGACCCATTCGAGTTTGATTCATTTTACATTTATACAGTGTTATGTGATAAATTGTGTACACTATACAATATTTAACATTAATTCAGGCTATAAAAAGATGGAAATAATAACTGGAATCAATTTCTTTACATATTCAACACTTTGTGGCTACCACGTAATTTTGATGTACGGCAGTTCCGGGGATAATGTTCTTTTCATATTTTCAATTTTAATATGATTAGGATTTTAGTTGATAAATTACGAGTTTGCTTTTCGTAGAGCCACATATAATGTTGCTATAACAATCACACGCAATATATATATATATATATATATATATATATATATATATATATATATAACTCAACGAAGTATAGATAGATATAAAATGGAGTCCAACGTTAGTAAAATAAAAATACAATAATATTTTTCCAGTGTACTAAAATGTATTTTAGTGTTAACCACATAGATTACAAATAAGTTAAAATCGTAAGTGCAAATAGAAATGTGAACAAGTATTCAATCCAAGCTGATTTATATTCATGTTCTTATTGCAATTTAAGTATTTGTTGTTCTGTAGGTACAACGAAGGCTTTGGAGTTACAAAGTGAAATAGACAACAATGTTTTAGAAGGTTAGTTTTCAAATATAATGCTTGTGATAAGACCCATACTTTCCTAAACATAATTTCATTTTTAAGCTTGTTGATTATTGTAAAATAGAAAAAGTGTAGAATTTATTTTAAAATATTTGAAGTTAAAAAAGGATAACTGGAATTTCTAAAATTTAAACCAAGTTTTTAACTGACATAATATTTTTCAAATACTCTAATTTGTTGGTCATTCTTTACAATACTACTATTAATTGTATTAGTTTATAAGAAGTTACAAATAGATCTAGATTAAAGCAATAAAGGTTAAGGGTATGAACCCTACAAACAACAATTTAAAACTACTTAAAATTTTGCTGTAATTATAACAGAAGTATCGTTATAATATTAGCTTTTTACATTTTCCTATCTGACTTTAACATATGTATCTTATCTTGCAACTACGTTGAATGAAATAAAACTTTTCCACGTGTCGGAGAAATGAAGAAAAGTAAACTTTGTTATATCCTAAATAAATTAGAATCAGTAGCACAAAGTTTAATAGTAAAAGTGAGATGTGCTGCATTTGTCAATATATCAAGCTAAAACGCTAAAAAGTCAAAGGTAACGTAAAAAACAAGGGTATTAAACAAACGAGCTTAATATATTTCATTATTACACTAAACAGTAAAAAAATAGAAAATATTATATTAGGAATCGCGTTCAAGTCATATTTAATGCCAATACTGAGTATATTGTAATACAAAAAATCTGGTAATACACAGCAATATACAATTGAAATACATATTTCGTTATATATTTAGATGTATGATTCACAATAAGATATGCTCGCCTCTTCTCTCCTTGTATGACAGTAAGTTATTTAATTGACCGATGAAAGTAAATTATATCTAGTATTTTGTCAATGAGATAATGAGGAAATTACCTCAGTCGTGTAACTCAAATAAAACATATTTTCCGACTGCTTTATATTTTCATTTCAGATCACAAGGAGTACAATAATCTTGAGGATACAGAAAACAATGTTTATCAATATAGTGATGAAATAACAGGTGAGTAAGAAATAGAAAATGTAAATTGGTTACATTTAAAAAAAAAACTTTCTATATTTGTCTTTAGATTTTATTTTCCAACTTGTTATTTTAACAATATAGCACTTGCATGACTTAATATATCCAATAGCACTTTCGAAGTTCCCGGAGGTGATATCAGTGCTATTCAGGAAAACGCTGTTTCATATATTTTCCTCAAGCTTAGTACACTCGGTGCTGCTATATGCAGCAGCATATATTTATCTCTGTCAATCAAGGCACATACATTCATTTTTAACCAAGTTCGTGCAAGGGAGTTGCAATAAAATAAAATCATCGTGTGCAAAATATGAATATATCATACTTACAAATCCAATACATTGTACAATTGTTCAATCCTATATTTGTAGGAAATTCGCTTTGACACGATGAACGATTCCAAAATTATAACGAAAAGCGTTTTTGTGAAACCATTTGCTTCATTGCAACAACGAGGAAAATTTGAAATTTTACTATTTGAAGAATGATAAATTAGCACATATCAAATATTCTGAAACATACTTGGTACACATACGAGAACGTTTGTAGTGTTTCTGCAGTGTCTATACGTAAAAGCAAAGTTATCTCAAGTTAATGTTAAAATCAAAACAATTCCTGTTATTTTTAGTGGTAAAGTCAATAAAAATCCAGTATTTCTTAACTCTAATTGAAACACCATAAACGTAACTTCCTTCAAATAAATGTTGAAATGAAATATTAAGCAAATACTTGAAGATAAATCTTCGTATTCGCTAACTTCGATTGCTAGTATATGAATAAATAATTTAAAACGTCAGTAACTAATTTTACCCACCATTTGAGTTAATACATTTCTACAGGAAATTCTTTAAATCTATTAATTTTAATCTTGTCAAAGGAGTAAATCTACCAAGAATGAAGAGGGCGTCAATCACTTGATAGTATCTCAGGGACACAATCATTTATTAAAAGAAGGATGTGCAAATTTACAATTGAGTTCTTATACAACGAACACAGTTTAATATTTTATCGAACAATGGTTTCGCCTTTTTTGACACTGATAAGTTAGTGGTATGGAAGAAATTTTAGATCAAACGAAAATTCAAAATATGGCAACAATGAAAACTGTAGCATATCATCACAATGGTTTCGACGTCCCCGAACTAGAGATACCACGATAATTTGAAAAATGCCTCAGCTACAATTTGTTCCTCATGATTTATAGTTTCTGGACAAATGTTGGGATCATTGACACAAAATTTAAGCACAAATGTTTCTAACGGAATGGAGACAATTTGAAACAATTTATTTGTTACACTTGCCCACTGCAAGGGTAAAAAATGGTCAGGTGGTTTTGAACTAAATTAAAGAAGAGTTTTCGAGCTATACTTCAGCCACATTTCTGCGCATTGTGGTTAATGAAATGTACATCCTGAACATGGGCTGGCAGCATTAACAGAGTTTGTTTGAAATGGAACGTAGTTAATTTGTGCCTGTTGTTTCGAAAGTTTTATATGAGGTAGCTACGTGTAATGCATCGGAAGCAATTTAGAAAATGTATTTAAGAAAAAATTGGTGCCAGAAATGAGAAATGAGTTGGATGGGGAAGCGGAAGAACACAGTATCTTTCTATTGTGTCAAATAATGTTTGTGTTTGGTTTGGTGCGCATAGATATGTAAGGATTCAAACATTCAAATCATCCATTTAAAAACATTAAGGATTGCCAACACAGAAACATTGTAAAAGTGAAGATGGATCCAACAACTACGAGCTATTCTAGGCACGACATTTCAAAGAACATCTCAAAAACCTATCTGCGCCTTGTGGTTCCTGATTATTACTTTATGAACACTGGCTGACAAGTGAACGACTGTACTGAACTATAAAGTCCTCTTTTCAACAGCTTCGTATGAAGGGAACTAAATTTGAAAGAATTTTGTTGACATTAGGTTGCTCTGAACGACTTTAATTTAACGTAGTTTAGAGATCGTACACGTAATTCCTTTTAAAAAGGGTACTAATGCTGTTTGCATTTACGATTTTTGTAGCTTCAGAGATTAAAAGATTTTGCTTAATGTAGAAATTATTATTTAAATAACGTCAATATATCAATCATTCATTTCAATTTTGATAAGTTATGTTATTATTTATGTGTAATATAATCATTATTTCTTTGAAACTAATTTCTTATGAAAGATTTTCAGCCAACTTTCTACATTTTAATCTTATTTTTAACGTAAGTAATTATAAAAGTGTGGTGGTCCTTAGAAGTTTGGTAGTCCTTACTAGTAACTAAAATATAAATTATATATTTATGGTCAATCCGAAGGACCTTCTTACTATTAAATTTAAAATAATTCTAGCCTATTAATTTCGGACCAATAATATTCAATCTAGGGATGTTTTCAATGGAAATGGATCACTCTACGAAATGTTACATTAAATGATTAAACTACACTAGAATAATTGATTGACATTAACACAAACTTAGCTACTAAACTTATTTAGATTTCCAGGTGTCAACATATTGTTTTGATTTTATTTAAAAATAATCGGGATTTGTTCACCTATTCCGTTCTAAGACTTCAATATGTAATATTTTTATAAATAAAAATATTCTGATATATGGTATTTTGAAAACAGATGTTTTGAAAGAAAATTCTTTCCCAGATAACACGTTATGCAAAAACACCTCTCAAATGTATTTGAAGACCACAGAAAAAGAACGGAACATTGTCGAATATCGGCCAGATGGAGATATAAGTTTAATATGTTTCCTCTATGGATTTCCTTTATAATAACTTATCAGGCATGCAGAGAATGTGCATAGATATGACGTATGTTACAAGCCTGCGTTTATTTGATGCGTATTTACACGTAATGCTAATTATAGACGTTTAACCCGCCTTCCTGTAAAATCAAGAAAATGACTAAGCACGCTCTTTTTCTGTGGTTTTCATTCATACATACGTAACATTAACATCAATTACACTCATCCTTAATTAACTTTGGTTTATTTAATGACACTTTCCATTGAGTAATACTCCATATTACATTTGATTTGCAAATAACTCTTACCATAAACAAACTTTGGATGATATGCGCATTTCTAGATGTAAGTATTGATTAACGATCTATTTGAAAAGTATTTTGTTAAAATTAAAAGTTTAAACTGAAACATTATAGAAGAATTAATTGTAAGATGTTGCCAATCTTCTTTCCAGATAACTCCGAGGATTCATACGAAATGAAATAATGATCACATATTTAGATGAATATATATGAACCGTATGGATAGAGGATGGAACATACTTTAGTGGTATCATATCATTTACATATACTTCAATTTAGTCATGACCAATGTCCATATTTTTGATTATTAAATAAATGTTATATTATCTAATTGTAACTAGAATTCTATTTCAAACATATTTCGGTTACGAAAAAAAATTCAACACCAAAAAAAAAGACAGATAAAATATGAGTTGATTGATGTTACACAAAATGTCCCCAAAATAGTAAATTTCACTGTTCTTTCAAATAAAATTGTTATGTTCTCCTAGAAATGTATATTGTGACAAAATGAGTTGTAATTTTGTACAAATGTAGAAGGTACACATATTCAAAATTTATGTCTTTTATCTGTATTTATTTGATGGTATACGCAAATGGGTGACTGTTTGTGTTTGTCTGTAAATAGATTCTGTACCATTTATCATTACTTCTGTATCTAAATTAATGTTATTCTTATATAAATAAGTGTATTGAAGCAAATGTATTTCATTTTATAACAAATAAGTTGCTATTATTTCAGTTGATATGTTATATATATATATATA
>JAGDQP010001181.1:0-50779 GCA_022664845.1 Lepisma saccharinum | reverse complement strand
TTGGACAAAAATCTAAAAACACGTCATACAGGACACGTAAGTGTGACCCGCCACTGTACACCACGTGTTGCGGTTGCCGATCGTGTTTTGTTTTCAATGTGTCATGTGGACATTCCTGTTCGGTCAGCAGTACCCAGTACACCTGTGAGTGTCGTGGTGTGCAAGTAGTGCGGTAAAATGGGCGACCTGACAGACTTCCAAAGAGGCATGATCGTTGGTGCCCGTCTGGTTGGAGCTTCAGTGACAACAGTGGCGACCATTGTGGGGGTATCAACAGACACTGTGTCCAATGTCACGAGGGCATACACAATGCATGGGCAAACAACGTCTGCAAAGCACAACAGTGGTCGAAAGACAATCCTGTCCGATAGGGACTGGAGGGCATTAAAACGGATTGTAGCAGCTAAAAAGCAGAGCACTGCAACGAAAATTACGTCTGAACTCAATTGCGGCCGATAGAACCCGGTTTCATCAAAAACAGTGCTACGGGAACTTCATAAAATGAAAATTCATAGCAGGGCCGCGATCGCCAAACCTCTGGTCACAGCAGTAAATGCGAAGCGGCGTATCCAGTGGTGCAAGGACCACAAGGAGTGGACGCTTGATCAGTGGAAACACGTAATGTATTCCGATGAATCGACCTACACCTTGATCCAACAACCGGTCGTGTTTACGTATGGAGAACACCGTCGCAGGCCTATGATCCAGGCTGTCTGTGCCCAACTGTAAAGCATGGGGGTGGTTCTGTTACAGTATGGGCAGTGATATCGTGGTTTTCTGCAGGTCCCATCATAGCTCTGGATGGAATGATGAATGCTAAGGCGTATGAGGCCATTCTGGGGGACCAGGTTGTACCCATGGTCCACACATTGTTCCCGGATGGTGATGGCATCTACCAAGATGATTTGGCAGCCTGTCACGCTGCAAAACGGTGCAATTATGGTTTGAGGAGCATGACCAGGAGCTATCACACCTCCCCTGGGTCCCACAATCACCAGATCTGAACATCATTGAGCCATTGTGGTCTGTGTTAGAAAGGCGTGTTCGGTCTCACTACCCTCCACCATCATCCCTTAAGGAACTGGAGCATGTGTTGGAGGAAGAATGGTACAACATTCCACACACCACGATTCAGGAGCTGTATACGTCCATTCCACGTCGGATCCAAGCTGTTTTGCACGCAAAAGGAGGCCCCGCACCATACTAGGTATGATTTTCACACTTTTTCAAACGATTTCATATTTTTTTGTCCAACCCATATATATATATCAGCCAGATTCGATATATGCTATATATATTTGCCCGCCTCAGTCACACGAGACAAATTTTGGGATGGCACTTTCAATATAGGCCCTGTCCTACACTTTCAACAACTTTTCCGGTCCCCTATCCCGAACTAACCTTAAATCTCTAAAGGCTATGAATAAAAATTAAAAAAAATACTACACCGACAGTAGTGCTGTCGTCATATTCGGTCTCCAGAAAGTACATTTTACATGGCAATATAACTCACAAACAATATATATTCCAAAAGACAAGTGTGACTCATATTGTAAGTGCTCGTGAACCCCAGTAAAATATATTTATCCGTATTCAATATTAGGACTATTTATATTAACATAATTTCAAAGCAATATCATCTTGCCAATCTTTCTCGATTGTCAATATAACTTGCAAAATCATCCAAATTTTCAACTGAAATTTTCTAGGTACTATTTTTTGAGTTATGAGAGTATTATCGCCAGCGTGCGTGCGATATATATATATATATATATATATTTTTGACTAAACTTTTGAATCAGCATCCTGAAGATTCTGAACCCTGACTCACATGTCACAGTTAGAAAGATATGGGAGCAAACGTACATTTTTATAATTTCCGCTAACCAGTATCCCAGCTTCAACTGCCTTCAACTTCCTGTAGAGCAGTGGCTCCTTGTTCTCGTCCTTCTTCTTCTTCTTCAGTTCTCTTCTTCGTTCCATCTGCAGATGCATTTCTTTCTATTTTTCAATATTGTTTCTTGGTTCTCCCTTTCACCTTCATTTTCATTATTATTACTGGTAGTATTATTATTTTATTTCCCCGTTTCATCTTGTTCTTCATCCACTTATTTCTTTAGGAAATCACTTACCAACTCATAATAACCTCCACACTTTCTTATCCATCTAGTATTTTTCTCCGACACATCTAATCATTTTCCTAGCTTCATAACTTCGCCGCACTGTTACCCATTAGTCCGCATCTGTCCTTTTTCTCTCCTATCACGTGAAAAGGTTCTTGCGAAAAGTTGCCTCGTTGCTTCCTGTACTCCTAGCTCATCACTCTATATGATTAACACTTATCTCTCTTTTAGAATTATATATATATATATATATATATATATATATATATATATATATAGAGAGAGAGAGAGAGAGAGAGAGAGAGAGTTTATGGATAGATATATGAGAGAAAATATTCTATTCGCTGGAAAACGTGTTAAGTTAGCAAGGTTAGTAGAAACGAAACCATATCTTTGTAAACGGAAAGTGTATTACACGCGTATTAAGGAAGTGTGCAATAAAAGTATTAAAACTATAAATTAAAGTAATACACAAGACACATTTAAACTTAATTAGATATGAATTTGAATTTTTATCCTGTCGTCCTGCATGTTTGTGAATCCATCTGAATTAAACATCAAAATTAAATCTGAATGGCTTTTACCAATGTGCGTGCAGTATGCTTTATTGAAATTTCTTCTATAAGCAACTAGCTAATTTTCGGAGCAACACACATAGCAGCAAGATATATTTCACCCAGAATCGTTCAATTGAACCAATACAATGGCCTTCAATTAGAACTTGAGGATTCCCCTAAACAAGGAGAAACGCAACTTAAAACTTTTTTAATGCCAAGATACTATTGCATTGAAGTTTTCTTCATAATTAAGTGAGGTAAGTTGATGATGAAAGTTATGTTGTTTCGAATGTGATATATTCTGAAAAGTTAGGGAATATAAGAACTTCCTGGCATTCACATATTTTATACAGGTCAAAACAAGCATGCTTGAAATAGCAATGTTTTTATAGAGGTGTCTAAAATCATATATAAAGGTTCATTAACGTAGTATCTCACACAACAAAATAACCTCGAAATCTAAAACATTTTGGAAGAAAATCCACTTTTAAAGCTAACGAGATATGTAAAATAATTACATTTCTATTACAACATTTAGAAACTTAAAGTATCATATTTCACAACAGTTTCATAATATTTTAATTCAACTAAGAGAACAAACACTCAAACTGCAAAGAATGCACCGAACGATAAATTCGTTCCCGAAGTTATGAATGCGCGAAATTTCAATGTAAGCATAAAATTTATACAATAGTGAATGGTTTCCACCAGTAGTTTTATATTGAGGGAGTGGTAAGTTATAATTGAAGTTTAAGTGGAGTTATGATAGGTTACTATCTATTTTTGGTAGTAACATTTTAAAGTTAGTGGTGTTGCCATGGATTTGTGTTTCTGACACAACTAGATACGGTCTGCAGGAATAATTTCTATAGTATATCTTGATAAATACCCTAATGAATGAATGAATGAGTTACTAATGAATCATTACATTGAATATGCTTATTTCAAGATGCAAGAGTTACACAATCACGTCTAATATCTCAATCAAAACAATATATTTTATCGCTATTGTTCTGGAGAAGATGTACTTATTACATGAAAAGCAGCGCAAATAGAAGAGAAAAATAACATTTATATTATTGAGTCTAATGCAATTGTGCAAGTTTCCTAAATTTCTTAAGTCGCTATAAAGTAGAATGTATCAAAAACGGCGTGTCTACCATCCAGTTGAAGCCTGAATAAAAAACACAAAAGATTTCCAGGTTCACGACAAGGCAAAAATGTTTACTATGTGATTCATAGATAAGTAAGAAAAATATTCTCTGTTCTCTTATTTGTTGATGTGGGAGTTTTATTGTGGCATTTTCGGATAATAAATTTTGTAAAAGTCACAAAGTTTCAAATCATTATTCTGAAAGTTACAAAAAACTAATATCGAACAATAAACTGTGATGCAGCTTGTCCCTCCATGGTACGCAAGTGTTAAAATATCTAAACAAAACGAGTTCCAAGTATACATTCTATATAAAACAAATGTTCTGAAAGAGAAGCTCATTTGGTTGGCAGCAATTAAAACTGATTTGAAATAGGATGATTAACCTGATACGATTAAAGATCTTACAGTTTTACCCTTGAATGTGTCATTAACTACATTTAGATCAATCTATTATGATAGATCGATCAGATCAATAATGTTTCAACTGGGCATGAAGTTTGTCTTTAGATAAACCCCACGTTTTACAATTAGGTTTAAGACTGCATAAAATTAATGTATTTTAAAATGTTCTAGTCTAATATTTAAAACATATACATACATTCTTAGAAAACATTGATAAATCTTTTTCTAATATAATTTCAAATGCTGGCTTTAAGGCTACCACTAAATTTATTCTGACAAATGAATTTTCAGTTCTTATGGAGGACAGTGGCTTTTAGAACCTATAAAAAAATATCGCGTACATTGTTCAATCTTTCACAATTAAATTTCAATCGGCTACTGACAACCGAAATTTTAGAATGTATATTATTTAAATGAAAACTGCTCCCAATTGCAATACAAGTTGCTATATTGGAAATATTATTTAACTTTGAACTTCAAAATTGAGTTCAACGTCCTTTAGAATGATTTCACAATAATCGTATGACTATATAGTTGATATTGCCATCGTGCATATTTAATAAAAAACAATTCCAGAATCTCAAAATGTGACTGTTCATAATAAAGAGTTTTGTGCTAAACTCAGATTGTGCAGCAAACTAAAGATAAATGCTCTATTCTGAACAATATTATTTTTAAAAGGCCGAGACCAAAATACTACAAAATATGTGATTATATGAAAATAACATTATATCATATAAACATATAGTTTTGTAATTACATTTAGAGTTCTCCTGAACTTGAACTGGAAATAAATATTGAAATATATGCCATACACCTTCTTCACGCATGGGGCATTCTTCCGGAGAAATACTCAATTTCAATGTAAGGATTACAGAAAAAGAACTTTTTAACATATATTACACTGTAAATGTACTGAAATTCTAGAAATTTAGTTACATTAATATTACATATCTCAGAGTTAGAGTGGTTTTGTACCTTGCTCTACGATTAACTCTATTGTTCTCACTCTGTTTAGTTTACATATGGCAGTGACGTCGGCTCCTTTGAAAAATGCCGAAATACACAACAGGCCACAAACTTTAGAAGTACATACATTATTTTTGTGTTCTGATGTATATAGGTTTAAACAATATACTTCATTTTTGTATTTTTTTAAAAATTCACACTGATACGGTAATGCGTATGTGCTAAGTCATGTGTGTTTTAAATGATACTGTAAAATGCTTGTAAAAATCAACTAATGGAAAAAAAAATTACATTTCAATTTGTACATTCTTACTTCCCAATAACTAAGATCTTTGCAAGAAATATTAGTCAAACTTAGTACAATAAAAACATTTAAAATGAAATACCACTTGCTATTTATTAAATTTTAAGTGCATTCTATTGTAATGGGCATCGTGTTTTTTTATCTCAAGCTACACAATGTGTTTAAAAGTTTATGTATAATACTCCTTAATGACGATATACAAGCATACGCTTCGGGTACTCTGACGTTTATCATATAGCTAGGCAAAATACCTTATGTCAGGCTACATTCTACTCATAATATTTATAATTTATTGTGGATTAGCCGAATCATATTGTAAGTTGAATTTGACTTCTTATTTTCTTGTTCGTATCTATAGTTATCTAGTGAAAGGGCTTTTATTTAAGTCAGTCACTCAAGGAGATTGCTACCTTCTGGTTTATATATGGAAATTATTGTTCATATAATAATAAGAACGTCATTGTTGTTTCAATTATATATAGTTTCTTTTAAGAAATACATACTTGTTCCATTGCTGGCGGCACACAAATCCACGATTATGGTGCAGCAGCAATTCAGACGACGGGCGAAAAGAAACCAGAACATGAGAAAAACAGGGGATGGTATAAATTGTTCCTGTACTTCAATTAAAATACGGGAGTAGAACATTACAAGCCCTTTTCTTAAAGATGTGAGAAAAAAACAAGGTGTACGCAATTGATTTGAAATTTATCTTTGACCCCCTTGACACAATATCTGCCTATGTCAAAGTTCCTATAGGCCAGAGATTTGAGATTAGTCAACTTTCAAAAATGGACTTTGATTGCTTTTTCGCTGTACTCTTTAATTACTATCTTACTCCAGGCGTACTTTCCAGAGTGTGGACCAAGACATATCGAAATTACGTGTCTCTTTCTCTTAGTGGCCCGCAAATTGAAACTTACTAATACTAGTCACGATCTATTTGAGTGAATGACTTAAGCGACTGCTTCTTCACTGCATTTTTGGTATTACGTAACTCACAACGACATAGTGAAACGTCACCGCATTTATATGTTTTGTTTTAAAATGCAGTAAATATTATTCTACTCTGGTGTTGTAGTATGCGTTGTATTCCAGTAGTCTACTTTTAGATTGATATGCCTATCGCCTGTTGTAGTTTAGTACAAAAATTATGTACTTGTTAATTCAGTGCCTTAGAAAGTAAACATTATATGCAGGCCAAAAGATGGTCATTTAAAGACAATATGAGGGGACACCTGGAAATTATCCTGTGGTGAATGTAAAGAGATATAAATTACTATTACAATAATGTCCAGAAATACAAGAGCAATATTCGTGCCTGTGCTATTTTTCACTTAGTTTCATCCACATTCGTGCATTTGTATAAATGGATCATAATTTTTGTATCCCCTACTGAAAGCAAGTTCATCGCCTAAATGACCTGCTCACATCCCAGGAATGGCATCGTTCTTCGTGGAAACTTCAACGTCATATCTGTACAGAAAAAAAGACATGGATTGACTTCCATGTACAACAAGCTGCCCAATGAATGTCTGCAGCAAGCAACCCCAGCAGCTCTAAGTATTCACGTGGGAGAGCGAAATTTGCACTTCGGAGTTCTCGCTGGCATGTTGAATCCTGAAGTACAGAGCGCAGCCAAAATTTATTGTTTTTTTAAGGACTTAATTTGAAGATAGTCTCATATGATTATAAATGGCGTAAAACCTTACAAAAATAACATACTTTAAATGGCGAAAGTCCATTGCGGCACTTTATATTTATGCGGTTATTTTAATTATTAAGATGGCATTCAAACATTGGTGTTCCATTTAGACAAGTGCATTGATATAAATGAAACGACGTGAAGTTGCGGAGTAATAATTGTACATTATCTGTTCCTTAACATTCTTGTGTTATCTTTGTTAATCTCTTTATATCTCATCCGAGGTTAATTTCCGAAGAACATTTGCAGATGTATATAAAATGCATGCTACTAAACAGGATATTATTAAAATGTTGTTAATACGCCGCATTCTAGCAAGTCAATTACAATATCGAAGACGTAACGCGATTCTAAGATGAAAAAAGTATATATATTTAAAAAAAATAGATGAATCTATTTAGCACTACAGTGCCTTTCGTTATCAAGAAAAATACACTTACAACGGATTTATCCAAACCGTGACAAGTAGAAAGTTTTTAAAATTTGTACCCTGATTAATCATTTTGGATCGCTAATCATCGTGGTGATAATCGCTCGGTGCGGAAATGCCTTTTTTACCCACTACGTATAATACATATACCTGGAATTAACCGGGTGAGGCTGTGCAGAGTTATACCACAAAAATTCCTGAAAAAGGCAGAAAATGAAAAATGTGTGCAGGTAACCTGATACCTACGGGACAGAGACATGTCACCAGTAATGTCACACAAACATATTCCCCACCCAACACAAACTTATAGTTTTTCAAAAAGAACGTATACCATTTGATTGAATTAAAAACACTGGTATAAAAGATGAAGAAAATAAGAGCAAAGTGGTTGATCAAAGTCACCAAATAAGGGAGTTATGAGGTTCTAAAGTTGATAAATTATGAGGTCCATACAGAGAAAAGAACAACAATACAGCAGACAACAATACACGCTGGAGTAAACCACAGCGTGCACAGAATCCAGCGACTAACGGGCTTGAGACAGGACGCACTCGAGAACGGGTACATGTTAGAGTAGCCGTAGAAAGAAGAAAGTACCAGTGGACATATTGAGGAAATTTGAACATCACGTCTTCCTGTAGCGCAGCGATTCCAATGGTGATTTTGTGGAATCGACATCGCGACCCGCTCCCGAGATTTCGGGTTGTAACACTGCAAAAGATCCTACATGTCTTCCTAACTACAGACACGAAGACGCAGAGCCTAAAAAGAGTACTGAAAATCTGTAGCACGAAAGGTAACAACTCTGTTACAAGAAAGTACATCTGAATGGATTATCAAAGATGAATGACCTTTGATATGTATCAGTAGAGAGTATAAGAAACATTAGCATATGAGACAACGATTGAAGAAAAACACACTGCATTCAATTTACCAGTAATATGCAGGCGGAAAATATATGAACATAATACACCAATACATACAACAGGAAAGACATAGATAGTTTGACAAAATACGTACATTTCTCGCCCTAGCCGCACACTCGATATGACGTTGGTATGTTCCGACATATTCAAGGGTGATGATGTGGTTCCAGAACGAAGTGATGAATACAAAGCAACATGGAGCAGTACAAACACTTCACAAACGCTCCTTGGTCACACTCTTCTTGAGAACAGTCACTGTGGTCACTACGCACTGTCAACAGTCTCTCAAGAGCATTTCCAAACTCAGTAAATATGTCACCCGTCACATATCCACATTTCTGCCACGCATGTGTAATCATATTCTTTAGTGCCGGAGAACAAAACTGTTGATAAACCACAGAGTGCAGTTTCATGAAAAAAATACTCTACCATGAAAATTCTCTTGAGTACCAGCACAAGTGACTTTATGCCATAAATAATCCCCAAGCCTGCAAATCACCAGTTTGTAGTACCTAAAAAAGGAGACATCAAGTGGCTGGATAAATCTTGTGGTTCAGGTTGGTATGACTTTAATATGAATATTCTTGCCATGTAACAGATCAAAGCACATCATCCGCGCTGAAAATAGTTTCTTCTTTTTGTCCAGTCCAAGAGTCGAGCAAAAGCAGTTAATGATATTTACATCAGGAATAAACACTTCTTTTAACCACCGATTCAAATGTTGTCGTGTCAGTTTGCCTAATCGGCTCGTTGAAGGGAGTGTGTAGTGCTAACTTTTCCTTTACTTTAGGACCGAGCATTCCATTAGGCATTTGCACACATATGTACGAGCGAACCTCTAGGTTCACTGGGAAGAAGTGAATTTGGATGGTGTATGAATGTGTAACTGAAGCCATGGATTGAATTAATGCTGTAGTATGTTTTTTCATCCTGTTCGGATAGAGTTCTATTTTATGTCATTTTATATTCAAACCTAAGGTGATCATTGTTAAATATGCAGACGGGATTGTACGGTTTAGAATGTATGGTAGCATTAACACCATTGCCGAACAAACATCCTTCTTGAACGGATCCTATGGTTTCGCTTAAATGTGTGGATAAACTCTTGAGAACCACGGAATAAGTGGTTGAATTTCTTGCTGCTGTTAACATCCACATGCGCAAATTGTAATCATAAACAGTAAGACCTTGCCTCCGTAAGGCTTTGAATATTTCCAGTATGTCTTTGTTGACTTGTGCTATGACATTGGGGCGAGGGCGCGTTTTACAAAACTTTAACTCGTTATACACAAAAGTGCGAGAGCATTTGAACATTATAGTGGTTGCTTTAATATAGTTTTTACACGTTCCTTTCGCTTGCCAAATAAGTCTGAATGTTGTGTGTATTTTGTGACAACGGCGACCGTTATTCCTGTAGTTTTTCCTCAGTAAAAAAGACATTTCGTATGCACTGCTCGAAGGACTCTCGTCACTCGTTGATGGAACATTTACATCGTCAATTTGATCACTCATTGCGTCGCCCGAATCATCCAGCTCGCTGTCAGCGTTCGTATGCAAATCTAACCTGTCACGCATTGTTACGGTAACACCTGCATCATTTTTGCTTTCTATAAGGGAAAGTAATGGATCTCCGAATAACTTGTCCTCCATTCCATGCTCATTTATGTCAATATATTTTTTCCGTCACTGCCAAATTTAAGATGAGGACAGCATTTCTTGGATAAATGGATCGCATGTTGCACATATTACTGCTGTTTGCAATTGACAACGACATATATTCCACGTACCTGTAGACTGCCTATTGACAAGCACCCTTACTCACGGAGGTCAACACGCACGTCTATCTGATTTCCCAGTGAGTTCGCATGTTTATCTCCTACTATATGAAGCTCTAGCAGACTGTATTCACTGCTTTGGTAGGCAACGCCCTCATGTTTCTAGTGTAGGCACTACTAGCACATATACTTTGTAACCTTGCACGCACAGTCTCCCACTTATATTCGCCCTTCGTACGTCAGCCACTTGTTCGTTTTTGCGATACTCTTTGGAGCAGAATATCAATGATATTGCCATAAATTATTCTGGCGCTAACGCTATTGGGCATGTTCGCACTACATGCAGGCACACTTTCCTCCTTCGATTCGTACTAATACTACTACTACTAATAATAATATCAATCTTCATGTGCAATGACGATACCGACCGACACGGTATGCGATGTTAAACAATCCAGCTGTTTGCAGATACACATACATCTATCAATCTCCCTACGGGTTTCCCGATTCAGCAATGTCGGCGTTGCAGAAAGGGTCGTGCGGACAATTAGGGACTTTGTAACGAATTTTGTAGTGGACCTTGCTCTATAAGCCAGTAATGCAACATGGATAGGCGTTACGCTGACCATAGTTACTCTCGACTGACACCTATCACGTCATTCACCTTTCTGAATCGATTCTGACGTACTTATTGTAACAGATTTGTTACCTTTTGTGCCACAGCTTTTCAGTACTCTTTTCAGGCTCTGCGTCGTCGTGTCTGTGGTTTGGAAGGCATGTAGGATTTTATGCAGTGTTACAACCTGAAATCTCGGGAATGGTTCGCGATGTCGATTCCACAAAATCGCCATTGGAATCGCTGCGCTACAGGAAGACATGATGTTCAAATTTCTGCAATATGTATACTGCAATTATGTGTTACACTACTGCCATTTTCTTGGTCACTTGTCCTTTTCCCCTTGGTATCAGGTTACCTGCACACATTTTTCATTTTCTGCCTTTTTCAGGATTTTCCGGGTATAACTCGGCACAGTTACACCCGGTCACACTCACCCGGTCAATCCCAGGTATATATATTATACGTAGCGGGTAAACAAGTCGTTTCCGCACCGAGTGACTATCAGCACGATGATTAGCTATCCAAAATGATTAGTCAGAGTACCAATTTTCATAAATTTCTAGGTGCCATGGTTCGCATACATTCCCTTTTAGCAACCACCTTTGAAGTTTAATTGTATGATGGTATTACTGATTTTATCTACACGTTGACTGCGATAAGAGTTGTACTTAACTCACGCTTGTTTTCTCACCCTGAGCTGGTGAAGCGTATATAACTCACGCATGTCTTTAGTTCATGTTGAGTGGCCCCTGAAAAGAAAACTGTATGCGATTCGAGTAAATCATGGCTCTTCGTGTTTTTATTGTTCAAAGTAATTATGACAATTTTATTTTACTACAAATGGTAAAAAGGCAGGATGGTAAATAGCTCGCCAGCACATTAAAGAAGAAACAATTAATTGTTTACCTAAAAATTGGCACCGCGGCCCGTTTATGGCGAAAAATAGTGATGTAGGAATTCGACAGTTTTAAAACACAAGGCCGTCACTGTTGTGTTTCTGCTATTTTCATGGTAGTTATTGAAAAAATCCGACAACATTTGGTAACTTGACATTGTTGCAGGTAATAAGTTACTCCGGAAACAATATAATGAATTATGGAATGGAATAAAATTATCTGAAACGGAAAATAAAAACGTATTTTATAGTAACATAGAATTAACTGGCGCATAGTAGTAAAGATTGACTCTAATGCCACGCGAGTTAGTAATAACTCGCACAGAATAAGCAATAAAAATAATGTTTTTGTTTTCACTAAATTATACAGAATCATATTTTTTCTACATTTCCTATCATATTATCACTGGTATTTAAAAAATGGCCATGGGCTCGGGGAACCCTTTTTTTCCTAGCGTGGCAGTTAAGGTGTAAGTCTAGCGTATTATATATATATATATATATTAATATCAAAATACAGCGGAAATATAGTATGTGTCTTTTGCATCTTTATATAGTTATGAAATAAAAGCATGGACATAGGCATTTAATATAGTGTAAACTGTGAGAGCACATATATCAGTATACCTTGAAAATAACATTCTCTAAAATTTCTCATATTTATATAACGAACCTAGGATTTGGTTATCCTTATTTTAGAATGACGCATAGGCGGAATCATTCTTATTTCTTTGATTTCCTGGTATATCGTTCATCCAGTGTGCTGCGCTTGTTGCAAAACAATTATTATTTAAATTTGGCATGTTACTTGAAGTTGTAGCTCTCACACATTTATTTCAAGATACGAAACCTCTTATTCTCACGCATATCAGTTGGGGAACTTAAAATTAAAATGTGAAAACTTTAACGCACAGTCGTGTACCTCGATTTCACTAGGCTGTAAACTATTTACAGATTTCATGTTTCTATTTCAGGACCTACCTTCAGCATGAGACAAATATCATTTATCAACCGAAACGCTGGTACGTTTAGAAATTAGCAGACTCTCATCTTTCATATTAACAATTGTCTCCTAAAGCACAACTTCTGGTGCTATAGTAAATAACTTGAAAGAACAGCTAAACTTGCACTAAGAATAAATATATCTATTTTAATCAAAGTAAATTGGTTACGTTAAAAAACTAAGTTTTATTCTCCAATAATTCTCCAGTGTTGAAAATGAAAACTAGCTAGTAGAATATGTAACTCACTATGGCTCTATTGATTGTTCGGGGATTGTTTAGAATGTTCTTATATGCACACTTATGGAAACGTCTGCAGACGATAAAAAATGTTTGATCTGCTTTCAATAGTATATTATTAGGATCCAAAGAGCAACTTACAGAAGTTAAAGTTGATTCTGAAACACCAAAAGTTGCGTTATCATTGAGAATATCACTAAGTACTTCTGAACAAATTTCAGTCCTTCAGACAGATATTGTATTACGTTACTGTAATTAAAATACTCATTAGGTGATACTTTCTATCCAAATTGGTGTGGCAATTACCAAGAAAGTAGAGTATATTTATGTTTTTTCATAATTTAGTAAATTATATTATTGAACTTAATTTCAAAACGATATATACATTTCTGTATACGAATGATGCTATCGTTTGCCTGTCTTACTTAAGCAAGAAAACCTATTTTATTAGTGGCAAACCAAGTTTATATACAACAAAATTTATTTATATTTTAGAATGTGGAAGCAATGAAGTATACAGTACTTGCTCAGCACACTGTGAGAGTACTTGTAGCAACATACAAGAAATGTGTTTTCCGATATGTAATTCAGGCTGTGTCTGCCAGACTGGATACGTACGAGAAGACACAACACAAGAATGTATCAAAGAAGAATATTGTTTAGGAGGATTTGGTTAGTATTCGTTTTTGACATAGCGTTTGGTGTCCTTTTTTTCAAGTTTTTGCTTCATGAAATGTATATGCTTTCAATGTGTTTACACGATGTGATAAAAATTGAGTATACAGCTAATATCACAAATTTAATATGTTAAACTAAATGTGTGCATATAAATCATAAAAATATAATTACAAACAAAGTTTATGTTTGGAATAGGGTGGGTCTATGTTGTTCAGATTTTACGGTTAGAGTTGTTATCAGAACTGTGCATTGGTATCAAATAAAGCCATGCCAAATAAAGGCGTCCTGCAAAAAATAATTAACCTTGCCCCTGGACCATTAAACAGGGCTATTATTTCTTGCAAACAAAGTATAAAAATATAATACAAGTTTCCACATTTTAGGGTTCGAGTAGTTATGGAAAATTGTGCATTGGCACGAAATTTAGCAATGTCAAATGTGGCCATTCTTTGCCATTAAGCGTTTTTGGCCGTTTTCAAAATAAAATTTCCGTGGACTGAAGCGCTTGACTAGATATTTGTTTCTAATTTGGCTGCTTCGGCGAACAAACATAATATAACATTCTACAACTTTTGCACGCTACTCAAACTCAAATTTCTAAAAAAAGTTATTTTTCAAATTATAATTTTCTCGGGCACCCGGAATCAGGGGAAATACTTTTTTGATCCGGCTGTGTATGGGACAACCAAACACAACATTATATAGCTCTTGCACGGTACTCAAACACAGCCTTTCAAGTTTTTTTAAGGGCTGCCCCCAAACGGCCGAAATTACTTTTATTTGAAATTTGAGTTTAAGTATCACAGAAGGCTGAAGAATGTCACGTTATTTTTGTTCGCCGAAACACAGCCAAATCAAAAAATATCTAGCAGTGCCTCTCAGCCAGCAAAAGTTTAGATTGAAAACGGTCATAAGCGTTTGACGGTCAAGCTACATGGCCACATTTGACATGGCTTCATTTCGTACCAATGCACAAATTTTCATAACTACTTGAACACAAAAATGTGAAATCACATTTTTATTGTGTTTTGAATAGTACAATTGGGCCTTTTAGGGGTGTAGGGGCCTGGTTAAGTATTGTTTTAGGACGACCATATTTGGCATAGATTTATTGCGTACCCATGCACAACTTTTCATAACAACTCGAACCTCAATATGTGAAAAAGATCGGCCCACCCTAGTGTTAAATCACATAGCGATGCTTCTAAAAGCACCAGCGTGTCAGACGTACATCTGAGAAGGAAGTGAAAAATGTTAAATGGAAGAAGCGGATGATTTTGCTGTCATTGAAAGAAGCACAATACAGTATATACATTATAATAACGCTTAAAGAAAATATTTTCCAATAGTGCATAGCGTCTACCAGCTGTAAGAGCCACGTGACCCTGTTCCTCACTCCTTAAGACCATCTCTGCACCCACGAAAGGTTATTCTCTCTCTATGGTGGACTTGTGGCAAGTGGTGCATTACGAGCTCTTTCCACCAGGTCAGACCATCACTGCTGACCTCGACTCACAGCATTTGAAAAAGGGTCCACCGTGCGTTGCCGCAGAAGGAGCTGGAAGTTGCAAATTGCAAGGGTGTGCTGTTCCCCCACGAAAATGCCAAGCCACATGTGGCAAGGAGGGCCAGGGAGATGCTTTAGCAATTTAGCTGGGATGCACTGTGTCATGAACCATATTCACCATACCTTACGTCAACAAGTTACCACCTGTTTCATTCCCTCGACAAGCAACTTCGTGGAAGATCTTTGGCGAATGGGAGAGACTTGTGGAACGCACTCACGGACATCTTTGCCTCGAAGACAACCGACTTTTATTACTATTATATTATACAGCTGCAGGAACGTTGGCAAAAGGTATCGGATCCTGGTAGAGCTTACTTCGAAACCTAAAGTTACGCACCGTCCACTGTATTCCTCTTTGTTTATCACTGCTCCAGAACGGAAACAAATGGTTACCTTGTATATAATAATAGAAATAAGTAGGAACCTAACCTACTGAATTCAAATTTATATTATTAGTTTTACTATGTATTCAATAGTGTATATAATGTCTTACGCTATTATCTTTACAATCCGAATGCGTATTCTTCATCATCAGTTAAGAACAATACCTACATTTCACTTCCTCATATGCATACAAATATGAAAGAAGTGTATTAGCTTTTCATAAAACTTGCCTGAACTGCTTGCAATGTTTTAACATTTTTATGTGGTCTTCGGTGAACAGGTAGTTAGGTCTGCTTCCAGGACAATTAAGGTTGCATCCATAGAAATAAACAAAATAATAGCCATAAACTTTTTCCGTACTATAGTCTGGTATTGCGCGGATGAAATTGCAGGTTAGGTGGGCACTACCCTACTGACGAGTAATAATGAACCCGCTTGGCTCTACAGTAACAATTCCTATCCAACCAGCTCATGTATACGAATATGTGCACCATTTGCATACGATATACATTTGCGCTTTCATTTGCAGTTGCTTTGTTTCGTATTCTACAATTATTACTTTATGAACGTAAATAGGTATTCACACTTTTGTAACTGGAATACAAGTTGCACACAGCTGCGCTAATCCTATTCCGACAAGGGATTCTGATAAACTGATTTTTGTCCTTCCCTTATTTTAAAAACATATAAAAAATTACAATAAACAAAGTTACGATACGTTTCTGTTTATTGACTTGTATCATTTGAGATACTTTATTTAATTTTCTTTATTATTCCCGAAACATAATTCTTCATGGCTGCTAAGAATCTGATTTTTCTTATGCACCACTTCTAATATATTACTTTGTTGATGTTGATAATATTATCATTTTATTAATATTCCCATGTATCATAGTTTCATGAAGGCAGGGTTGATCAATACAATCGTATTGCGTCACATTTATCTACACAGTGTGGTGCTAGTAACATGTGCTACTTAAATAAATTGCAGTTACGGGATGGAGAGATACGTAGGGAGAAAATAAATAGACTGTGGAAGACGAGATTCGCAGGATGGAGAGGAGGCGTGAGGATATATAATCACGGTTGTTAGTTGTTTCTAAACCCACGCAACAGACAAATAACTTTTAAATCTAGGCGATATTAACAAGAACACAAACCTTTTAATGTTCGAATGTAATATTTTATTCAAAGGTGAGTAGAATGGAAAACCTTGGAAGTTGAATAAATGTAACATAAAAAATAAATGCTTTATTAATAAATGTATTGTTCTTGGAGCGAAAAGCTTCGTATTTATTGTGAATCAACGTTATCCATAAAATATTTCACGTTTAAATAAATAACATGTTATTTTGCATCATCAATACAATATTGTAATATTTGCAGAGAAGGCAGGTATGCTAGGTGTATTTAACATTTTGCCTCCTATGGTTTAGCTTTGTCTAGAACAGAGAAAGTGAAACAAGTATTCGGTGATGGCGATTGTAATATTCAAGCAATTATCGTACTGAACGTAGGAAAAAAGCGTTGAAAATTCTTAGTGAAATTAGCCTGCCGCTGTTATCGAACCCAAGACTTCCAAATGAGAAGAAAAGTTCTCCTATCAACTGAGACATTTTAAAGGTCTTTGTATGTTTTAAAAGAGGTAGATAGCTATATATTCGTGAAGTTAACTCGCAGTAGCTAGTCGTGTGTTCGAAGGCGTTAGCCGAAGGACTCACAAGTTGCCGGTTAGAAGCCCGTCAGGGTCATGTATGCATGTGCATTTTCTCTAGCGTTATTTAAATATAGTCTAGACGGGACGAAGTCATACGTTACTAAAAAGGCCACACAATATAAAGTTTACAAAAGTTTATCATGAATTTATAAAATATAATCTATAATATAACTATCTTATTGTGTCGTAATATTTAATTTGATTTCATGCAAATAGATTCAAGTGAAGGTGAGTACCATACATTTTCTATTTCTTGTATAACATTTTATTTCCAAAATTATTGTATTAGTTACATCTATTGAAGCGGATTTACAATTCTTAAATAATGAGTCTTTTAATTCTTTTTGATGTGATATAGCTTTTTTTAATCTTTCCTTTCATATTTTTACTAAAACATACTTTCATAAAATAATGTAATCCAATTATATTTTTTATTAGTGCCTTGTAAAAATGTTTCCACTAGTCGCATATGGATAATATTCTTCTTAGATGTACCTGATACTAGATACCGATAGTGTGAATAGACATATCTGGATACCGATATATGATAACTTTATTAAAAGTAAGGAGTAAACGATAAATATACTTCTAAACATTATCTTCGAACTTCAACAGTACTGTACTTAGTTCCATTGACGAAAACTGAAAAACAGGCATAGATTCAAATGCGCCTCATATATTTAAGATAACTAATACAAACAAATAAATGTTGGCAGTGAAACCATCAAAAATATAATTTGATTAGATATCACAGAAAGAACGAATACAAAGGTAGTTGTGTGGGATACTGCTGTTCTGTTTATTTAGATAGAACTGAAGCGAGAACTGGTTCGTTGAATTTGAATTTAGTACCAAGATATTTTCAAATATTACCTTTGATAACTGATCTCTGCTGTAGCGGAAAATAAACCTGGCAACGGCAATCAGTATAGTAATGCTGTAGAAAATGGAATGGTAGTATTGTACATTATTAAAATGTTTCTCACAGAAGTAGGCTACGAATATGCAATGATTTCTATCCAAAGCATTGGGAGAGGTGAACCAAATACTAACTATTACGGAAACTTTGCACATATTATTTTTCTACAAATAGGCGGGCATTGTCCCCGTTCGTGCACATATGTTATTTTAAGGTGATCTGAATTTCAAATAGTCACGATATATGATTATTTTTGAACTCAATTTCATTTTATGAATTTTCCCTTTGGGTATACGTTTATAAATTAGCGTTCAATTATTATGATTGTATATCTTTTATGGATACACACACACACACACACACACACATATATATATATATATATATATATATATATATATATATATTCTAATGTCTTTAATATCAATATACAAGTTTATGTTAAATTCACTGATGTATGGAAAGATTTTATTTCCAAATTTCGTGGCATATTTTTAACAATAATCGCTTATATGGAGAAACACGAAATTTATTTAATACTTTTAAGGGTTAATTATAATACATAACACAGTTTGTAGCCTGTAATGTAGTGAGCTCTAATAAATCCGCATTCTACTCAGATATTTAGCGGGGTACAATTTGTTTCTAAAATACAAAAATAGTCTTCGTTTAAATAAATATTTTTATACGAACGCTACTTAGAGAAATATGCAGTGCATATTTGTTTGTGGTTAACAAAGCAAATGTTCGAATTGGGCCCTAACAAAGGTATGTTTGTTTTAGATACGAAAAGAAATACAATGGTCCCTAGGAGAGTTAAATAAATACTAATTAGAAGCTGAACGCTTTATCTACTATCTCAAAACGCTAGTTGGTTGAAATTAAGTGGAGTTCAGCTCATGTATGAAAAGTTTTAGAAGTTTTACCTTCTAAGAGTTAACCGCAAACAAATTCAATATTAATGTAACATATAAGGTCTACTGTGTGTTTATTAACAATAATCAATATCGTATTAAAGCATTTCTTCACATGCAACATAAATTACCAAAGTCGCAAATACGATCTAAAATTTAGAATCGTTTTATACTAAGATTCTTGTTTGTTCCATCAAATAAACCCATTTTATTCCATTAAACAAACCAAATTTGTTTCTAACTCATTTATTTATGTTACTCACTCGTTTGTGACAAGCACATGGAACATTCAAGAATAAGCTATATTTAAACCATAACGATATATTCCATAATTGTTAACTGATGTTCTGTATTCAATAATTTATAAACAAAATATACGATTGTGTAATATTAATAAGATGGCTGCTGGAGAATTATTTGCAATCAATATGTAAAATTCTGGATATGTCTTTTCCGCTTCTCAAAGAGTTCTCTTTCAAAATCGATGCACGTTTGTGGACGCCCAAACCATCCCTTCCCCCCAGTCTAAGTCGGGTGGACCTCAGAACTCGCCTTTTGGGAGTGTGTCAAGAGCTGCTTCAGGTGAAACAAAATGCTAACCGCGAACCTTATTTTTAATGTTTCGGAACTAAAATTAGCTATTAGGATATAAATCGAGTACGGACAATGAGTCATTAATTTAACACTTTTACTGGACAAAAAATAAATTGGAGTTGTGGCAGCTGGTGTTATCATTGTGAAGAATGATTTACGCAATTCGTTGGTGACTTTTGGCAAACAAGTTGTTGTACACCACTCAGAATGTATAGTCCTTTCATCTTCTAAGACCACATATCCGGTATACACGAAGAAACAAGTAATAATGTACTAGGCAGTACCCATGAACGAAGACTAGCTTTTATTCGGTTTGGCTCATTTTGAAACAGACTACAAAATACTTGGAACACAGTTCTATTCCTTGTCGCCGTTTTTCATTTTTCTCATGCTGGCAATTTATTTACACTGCATTAAGTAAACTCATAGTATAGCAAGTTACTGATTCGCGGGCGAACGCCATGTGTAACCCACCCACCCCTGCAGGACTCCGCGACGGATTCCGTTGGACAAAGTGGTTGTGTGTGTGTGATTCATGTGAAATGGAACGTCGTCCTGAGTTGATGCCATTCTAATGGGGCATGGTGGGAGGTGCCCGACGCCAGGGAAATTCGATTTTCTCGTTGGTGCCCCAAACGTTAAACTGTGTCGACGTTATACCGAGAATGATGGATTAAGGTCACAACACAAAAGACTCCATACCAGGCTCCAAGCAACACTCAAAGATCGAGGCCGCCGACACTTGGAACGAATGGTCAACAGAGACAGGAGGGCAACAGTGAGAACAATCACAGCCTAATTTAACACTGGCAGCAATAGGAACGTTTCCAAGTGAGTAATCGGTCTGAACATTCGTTCTCTCGGGCTTGACAGGCACCGCCCTACACGGGTGCAAGTGCTAACTCCGCGTCAGCCTACATTCCAACTTGGATTTGCTATCAGCAAAATCGTATGGACACTGCAGCAGTCGCGTAACGTCAGCCGATACGACAAGTCACGGTATCAATTGTATGCCGGTGGGAGGCACCATGTGTGGCACAGGCCTCGTGAAGAGATGTATCCCGCATGCAAAGAGGGCGTACTCCAGCGCGTTGAGGGTATTAGACATGGTCTGGGGCAGGATTTACTGGTATATATCGGGTCCTCTGATTGTCCTGGAAGACACGTTGATGGGTCCACGGTATTGCCAGTTGCTCGAAGATCATATACACTCGTTTTTGGCCTTTCAACACCCTTACGATCGTGCAGTATTTCAAGATGACAATGCTACCCCACAGCACTGCAACACCTTCCGAGAATAGTTCAATTTCCAAAGCTTGAGATTCCACTCCGGAGCCCTGATAAGAACTCCATTGAACATATCTGGGATGTTGTTGAGCTCAGGCTACGTGCACTGTACGCAATTTGTCGCAATTTGTTTCCGCTCTGCAGATTGTGTGTGGTGTCATTTGCATCTGAAAGTGTACCGTAGACCCTGAAACCACCTTCCAAGCTATATCGCTGCGTTCAGCAAGGTCAGAGGGGGCCCGAGCAGATACGAAGTGACTGTCCCATTGGTTTTACTAATTCAGTGTAGTTAAAATACAGTTTTCTTAAATTCTAACATTCTTCTAACCAAAAAAAAACAGTTAGTTCTGTGTACTCATGTGCGCTGTTATCCCTATGAGCCCTCGTTCTCAGACGTGATCATTAGAAGCACATTCAAAATAGATATGTATACATGATTGGCTCATAATAGTCCTTGTGACATTTTCTGTATATACGTTTGTGTGTGATAGAGAGAGTGAAACTGGACTGTGAGAAGAGGGTGGTTAATAGACAAATTGCCGTCCAGTGATTTGAAGCAATATATCTTGTAATTGTCTTAAGATTCTCTTTGTGGAAGAGATTTGCTTTAAACGACAGAGATAGTAGAAACATTATGTCGTTGCTTTACCACCAAACAATCCCATTAGCCTTAGGCGCTAGCTAAAGAAATCTAATTTAGCGACATTGTGTATGACTGAAATATCACTATATATCCGTAGAAATGGCCCTACATTGCTCTTCGTTGTGAATGGCTACCAGATGTAGAGATATATGTATTTAAAATTATACCTACTATAAGTATTTTATTGATTTATCAAGTTATTTTAATACGCATGCTTTTCTTGTCCTTTCGCTAGGGTTAAAAGAAGATTTACTTATATATCTCCTAAGTGCTCTATGGCCCCTACCAAGTGTGTTATATTTATCCTACGATCTCCTCAGCGATTCTCAACCCCTCTGGATAGATCCTTGCGGAGGAGGCTCCTTGGAGGACACCACGGATGAGGAGACTGACTATTCAGATTATACTTCCAAGGAGTATATTTTTCCAATCGTCTTACAAGCGAATATTGCGCTTGACTTCGCCAATTCTTTTAAAGAGATTTATGTAAGTATGTAATCACTAGGGTTGGTCCTTGGATCACATTATTGTAAATATTTATGGTAAGAAAACATGTTTTGTGAAAATACACGAATAGTTCAGGAATAGTTTCGCATTACACAAATTAATGGCTCGTTATGTAAATAAGGAAGTTACGTGGATTTGAAGC
The DNA here is from genome assembly GCA_022664845.1 of Lepisma saccharinum. Lineage (NCBI taxonomy): Eukaryota > Metazoa > Arthropoda > Insecta > Zygentoma > Lepismatidae > Lepisma > Lepisma saccharinum. The sequence continues at coordinate 28,325 of JAGDQP010001181.1, read as the reverse complement.
TAAAGGTGCCGTGGAGGATACGTTGTGGTAATAAATGATGTTATATATCGAGAGATAATAGTGTAAGCCTTGACAGGTAAAAGAACGTTGATGGTTGTGCAGAAAAATCATTTATTATAATTATTTCGATTGAGGTCTCTATACGTCAGTCCTTCATGGGTTCACTTCAAAGGAATCTTGTTATGCAGAAACTGACTATCAGGATTTAAGGAGCTTATGGGCCTCCTGACACATGCACTTCTCGATCATCTTCGATATCTCGTTTGGTAGAAAATTACAGCGATATCACTCGGTAAATTATCCAGTCCTCATAGTCCAAAAGTTAACATCGGGTCTTGTTTCCGCCAATAATTATTTGAACCCAACGGCAACATCCGAATTGCAGTTTTGCATGGTTGTTCTAAGTTTCAGCAGGGTAATGTCGGGACGGTATGTTAGGAAAGCACTTTGCATATATCTTGGCAGTCCTTTACCCAACCATATCAGCCACAGACACAAATACAAATGAGTCAAACGCAACTCTCAATAAATTGGTTTGTTTGTAACGATGTGTTTTTAACTCTGTCATTCAAACTCCGAAACTTCGTTTCTCTTGAGCGATGAGGATAATACATATTCATCCTTATTACATAAGAAACGCAATTATGTGTTATCATAAATTTTCCTGAGTCAGCTCGTGTATAAACAACATTTGCGTAAATGACAAAGAAACAGATTTGTGGTGGCCTAATGTGTCTAATTACCATATACTGTCGATAGATGGTCGACAACGCAACATTACGATAGTATTTAGTGTTGCAAAGGCCACAGAATAAACCATTACAAGAAAATGACTTTTATTGTATTCATGGTAAGGAAAACTGGCTCTATGAGTTAACGCTAGCTCGCTGTCGTTTACTAATAACACGTGTATAATTTAAGGAGAAAACCGAGCATGTGCGTTAACACATGAAATGCATATTTATTAGCGCACTCGTATGAACGTCAGCTAATAAGGGAATATGATGTGTTCTGTCAATCTGTCTTCCTGCACAGGATTTCAGTAACTGCCGGTACCATAAAGATGATCTCAAACGTTTAGAAAATTATAACATTGACACGAAAACTGACAGGTCCCCATAGAATTCTGTAACTACCGGTCACACAGAGACGATCGAAACATATTTGGATTTACAATTGCCTGAAACGGTGGCAACATTTGCAGTGTACAACTGCAGGTACTTGACAATCTCTTATAATTCTAAATTTGTCCCTCCTAGATCTCAATAACCACAAGTCCAACACAGATGAACAATACACCGCTGAATTCGACATGGTCCGAAATGGTGTAATATTCTACCACTTTGAATCTAAAGGTGGCAGGTCCTTTTGAAAATCGTGTTGTTAGTATTGTAACGGCCAATGCTTGCTTCTCCTCCTAGATCTTAGGAACTACGTGTCAAACAGGTACGACCTATTAGACCCTTTGATTTGAATGGTCTGGAACGATAGGAGATCTATGTTTGCCCTAAAATTGGCAGGACCTTTTCGATCTCTCAGTATTTTTCATTGCTGTTCCTTACAAATTGGTATTGCATTGATGTAACTGCAAGTCAGACAAAGATGAGTAATATATTTTGGTATACGTCATGATGCTAAATTGTGTGAAATCCTATCCTGCTCTAAAACTGGTATGTCGTTCCAAAGCTTTAGTATTCTCCACATGCATGTTTGGTGCCTCCCCCACCACCAGATCTCATTATTTAGATGCCACACATAAATTATCCCGTGGCGTTAAATTTTCCATGATCTGAAATTAAGGGAATATGATTGGCAGTTCCTTTTAATCTATTAGTATTACGGTACCCTTTTATGAACCTGCTAATTATGAGTTACTGCAAATCAGACACAAATGAAGCGTACATTGTTGGAAGTATATTACTCTGAAACGGTCTAAGAAATAACACTTTTATTCTAATAATCTACAGGTTCTTTTCAATCACTTAGTATTATAAGTTGCCGTACCTTCGAGATATCAATCACCAAAGGTCCGACAAAGATAAGGCATACACTGATTTTGCCATTGCTTAAATTAGTTGTGAAAAATATGAGTTTGGCTATACAGAATGCAGATACTTTCTAATCGTTTAATATTCACCAAATCTAAACTTTTTAGATCTTAGCAACTACAAGTCAGACAGATAAGATCCATCCAAAGTTGAATTGGTCGCGGTCTTAAAAGATGGACGCAATTATCAGATTGTCTCTAAAACTGCACATAATTTATAAATATGTTATTGTTCTCGGTTTGTGCCCCGCCTAGATGTCAGTAATCATCTGTAACAGAGAAGTAAACTATAAACAGATGAATCTGGCATGGTCTGAAACGGTGAAAACTCTACAACTGGCAGGTCTCTAAATCGCTTAGTATTATCCTAATATACTCCTTCTTTATGGTAGTTAGTCCAAATTGGATAGAAATTAGCCACTCTACGTTACATTTATCATGACCGCAAGGTGGTACAAATTTGTGAGTTTGACTCTACAACTAGAAGACTCTTTTTAATCGCTTATCATTCTAAAATGCACTTCTTCAATATCTTAGTAACTACAAGTTCGAGAGAGATGAGCCATACAATGTTGTCTTTGTCATGATTCCCAACGGCATACACCAATATGAGATCGACTCTTAAGCTGACATATTTTTTGAAATCGCTTATTGTTCGCAGTTTGTGCCCCTCATAGATCTTAGTAACAAATGGTCAGACAGTAGTAAACGATACACCGTTGGATATACCATGGCCTGAATCTATGGAGAAAATTATGAGTTTGAACACAAATCAATCAAGTCCTTTTCAATCTTACAGTTTTCCTCATTTATGACCATCCTACAACTCAGTAACTATAAGTCCAAAAGTGATAAGCCATACACTGTTTGATTTATAATGACGTAAAACAGTGTATACATTTAGAAATGTGATTCTAAAGAGTTCAGATCCTTTCAACAGCTTAGTATTCTCTATTTACGCCCCTCCCAAATCTCAATAACTACATGCCTACAGAGACATGCCTTATTTAGATCAAAAATAGTCTGAAACAAATAAATATCTATGCCATTGACTCTAGAGCTGTAAGGCTCTTGGCAATCATCTCATAAAATTTATCCTCATCAAAGATTTCAGTGATTATAACTCACACAGAGATGAGCTAAAACGAATTGTAGTACAAGTCTTTCCAACGGTTTATATACAATGAAAGGGGGACGAAAACAATGGAATAAATCTACCACCCCTCTGCTGCTTCATATGGTATAAAATTTGATACCCATCACCCGTTTGAGAGTTGTAGCAACCAATAAGGCGAAATTCTGAAAACACACTTGAAAGTCAGAAAGGGATAGAAGAACTAAAACTAAATGCTTGACAAATGAACTATATGAGTAAGGTAATAGCTTATAGAAGATGTGGACATCAACGTCTCTATATGGACAACTACGATATTGTATTTCTCTCAATTTTTGAAGGTAAAGAAAATAATGTGACATTTTGTTTTTATGCCCGCCTTTAGATTTAAATGGCTTCCACAGATAAAAGCCATTCATAGTTGGATTTAACATAGTCTGAGAATGTGTAGAAAATTGAGTGTTTGACTCTTCCCTTTAGATAATGTTAAAGAAACTTTTAATCTATACGGTGAGGTTTTGGTTTCTCTTGAACTATTTCTTTGCTGGTTTATCACATTTGCATGTTCAGTTTTGTAGCTTGTAACTGTGGTGAGTATCAAAGTACTTTTCGGAGACACATGGTAGCGTCATATGCAGTAAAAGTATATATGTACCTGGCGAACGGATCGGAGGGACAAACACTTTGCTTAGAGTACCATCATTATGAACGCCATTGAATTCTAACATATTTATGCATCTAATGTCTCAAGTAATTCAAACCATTGTTGGTAGTTTTAAATTTCTAATCTTGTTTTATATTTTTGACCGACAGGTGAGGTCAACCTTCAATATGGAATTTTTAGACCATCACGAATTGTGGAAGGATAATGGTTACGATTTTCTCCCGTCGAAGAGCGAGATTCCAAAAGAATTAGGAGAAGACGTCTCCGAGAAATACCTAAATAGTCTAGAGGTAAATCAAATTGATGTCCAATACGAATAAATGGTATTTCCATGCACGCGATGTACACCTCAGGTGCTTTGCGATGACGTATGCTTATTCTATAACGATCACGGTGCGGTAAAACAGTTTGTATTAATGAGAATTATATACTCTCATTAACAAACCATTAACACAACTTCCTAAAAGGGATATTACTAGAGATTTTGATAAATTGCGCATTGCCTAAGTAATAGGTTTATACTTAGAATAGCAGAGCTACAGAGAGCACTAATTAATGCTTGCTCATTTATCTCTTGAAAACTTTGGTAAATAGTATTTTTATATGGGCCAGTCTAGTAACTTTGGACTTAGGCCCATCACGATTCGCGCTTTAGTCATTAAAATTCACACCCATGCGTCTGCCAAAACTTAAACCCGTGAACTTCAATTCGTAGGCCTGCCAGCATTTCCAGCCAGAGATTAACTGTTATTGCTTAAGTGAATGAGGCTGATTTTATCATGATATATTCTTAACAAAATGAAGGACTATATAAAGTGATCCCAATAGAAAGAGTGTATATTATTTCAGTTGAAAGTGAATCTGTTAACTTCTTGTAGTCCATTAAACCTTTTCTTTGTATCAAACTGAAACAGAGACATATTCTAAAATCCGATATTATATACAATTACAATAACTAAGTGTAGTAATCATATATTATGTAAATTTGATACTCATACGATACAAATTATGAATCCGTATGAAACAAATAGGCATTCTGAAAATAAATCCTAGTTTTTGTCGAAATTAGTTTAGCACTTCGATATTATTTTACGAACATATGATAAAGAACACTAATATGTTTAGCATCTGGATGTTATACACCAAATATAACATACAATCTTAAAATAGATACCACATTTCTTGAAACAAATTACTAAACATGTCAAAATTAGGCCCCAAAACTCTTCCAAACAAGTGAAAAGGAAATAAGATGTTTGAAAAGTAGATCGTAAAATTCTCCGTACAATGAAAATATCCTAAAATATTTCTAAAATAGGTATTTAATACGTCGAAACGAGGTTCTATGATTCTTAGGTACCAAATAATTCATATTAGGTCAATTGTTTTGTTAAATTACCACTAAATATGCTGACTAAGGGTCTATATTTCTTCGAAATCTATATAAATTATTTTCGGAAATGTGCAATGCCTGAAAATGTCCCTAAATAGTTCAAAATTGTGTTGTATATATCAAGAAAAGTGGCAATAAATATATCAGAAATATTTTCTAAAATCGTTTTAACAAGTGCTAGATATACCGAAAATATGCCTTAAATCCATTAAAAACGTACGCATGTGGGAAATTGCAAAATACATTAATTTTGGATTTTGTAAATAGTTCTTAAATTGGCATAAAAATATGCGCCACATGGCTCGAAAATATTGAAAATATCAAAATAGGAAAAGAATTAGAAAGGAATAATGGATATACAATTCTCGTTAGATATTCCTGCCCATTAATGAAAGCTTTAATATAATCGATATTTTTTTCAATTTCATTGGCCACTACGTAGACATACTCGGACTGGGCACATTTAAATTAGTCCAAAGTTTACTTTATTATCAATTTTAACCGGGTATAATCACTATTTTCTTCATTGCAATTTAGATAATATTTTAATTAAGATGATAAAAGTGATGAGTGGGGCAATAGGAGGGTGGGAAATTGTGCAATATGTTTTTCTCATTGGAATCCGATATTGTTCATTCTAAATTTGGTGCGAATACAAATGCAGTATCGAAGTAATTGGCAATAATGAATCCTTAGCTACATTCACAAATGGCGTGCTTACATATGCTGATACCCACATTCTTTTTTCTATTGTTAAAAGTGATGTTTTTTGCAAAATTTGTTGCGAACATGGTCAAGGTTTTTTGAGGGATTTAAAATACTGAAATGTTAAAAAAATTGCAACTCTTAACCTGCGATACATTACCAGACTTGGACTACCTTTACAATCTATCTCCGTACATTGCGCATATTGATATAATTATTTGGGTTGAAATCGATGCGCGTGTAGGTTTGCATTAGTCGCAGGTATCATAACATTTCTTCTTATTTAGCAGACACACAAACGTTCAACGTATGTTTGTTGACAGACTAGCTAACAAAAAAGAAATTTGTAATTCAAATAGACCCTGCATTTTTTTCGTATGTAGAATGGTTTTCTGAGATAACGTAAGGTGTAGTGATGTTGTTCAGCAGTCGCTTGGAAGTTCTGTGCTATGTTAGTTCAAGGTCTCTGTCAACGATTTAATTGGCACAGTCGGTATAAGTTTCACAATCTATTTTTTAACGTAATATTTTAAATTACTTCAATTCAGTGAAACCTATAAGCACAAAAAATATGCATAAACACTATCCGATGCTGTAGGAAAATATGCCAAGTGTTCGAAATCATCACATTTATCATTGTCGTCAAAATTATAAAGATAGCAATTAAGTTTTCAAATTGAATCCAATTGCGTTAGACAAAGCAGCATTAAACTTCGTACAAACGTTACTCAACACAATAAAAAAATCCCTTCTGGTAGACCTACAGGCTGAGGTAGATCTCGAATTTTTATGTTTTATTTTCAATTTTCAATTATTTTTATTTTTAGTTCTCATTGTCATCGCCACTTTCTTTTTTATTGACAGCAGCTCCCCAATTGTCCTCACGATACTGGGTCCACACCAACATTTTTGAGAATCCACAGGGAACCGAACGCGGTAGCGCACTGAATTCGAGCGCGCTACCGACTAGGCTACGCAGGAGTTCATATATATATATGAAGGGAAATCAGTGAAGTCAGTTTGGTTTGCGCGTCGGACGCATGGTGTCGCTAGCAACTGTTGCAACGACTCCTTCGGAGAGCAGTCAAACTGCAACAATCGCTTGCGGTGTAGACTGTTGAGCATTTTTTATTCGGGTTTTCTTTGAATTTGGAACTATTTTGTGCCAAATATGAACTTCAGCAGAGATGAGAATTAAAAGCTATGTCAAGATTGTACGAAAATACTATAAAATTGTTGGTAAAACCGGAAAGAAAGAGAATACATGCAAAGGTGTGATTGTCCTCTAGTAAGTTTGATGTTCGATAGATGGCAGCAGAGTTTTCTGGCAGCTTGAAGTAACGATATTTTTTATATTGAATGGAAGTTGAGTTTAATTTAAAATGCTGATTATATTATAATTATAGTTGTTTCTAATCGTGCCTAAAATTCTGTTACTGTGAGAAATATTCTTTACAGAAAGATCTTAAACTCGCAATGCACGAAAAGTAAATCATATGATTGTATAGATATACTAGGGCGTCGCGCACGCGCCAAATACACAAAGGAAACTACCCCACTACATGCTTCCGTCGCAAGCATTCACTGAATGCAGTCATTGCATACGACCATCGCCTAAACGAAACTGCACCTTAAAGAAGTTGAATTTTCCAAATCGGAGCAGCCATTTGGGCTCCACACTGATGACACGCCCCATGAGAAGGAAAAATGAAACGTTGCCAGTCGTACTGTGATAATCATAGGCGCATAATACCATGTAGAAGCGGAAAGCTAGGAGGAAGTATGCCGGAGGGTAGGAACAAGAATACTACACATCCCGGTTGCAATCATTACCGTAGTGGGGTTCAGGGGCGGGTAGATGTAGGGGTGATGACATTCGTAACGCGTTAAAAATTGAAAGTTGTAAATGTCATAAGATGTGGGCCAAACGTCACAGGTGCGTATCGGACAACAAAAGATGAAAGAACGTTTCAATAAACATGGATCCTACGCCGTTTCGCTTTTTAGATACAGGGTTGCCAACTTGGAATCCAAAATCGCCTCCTGAGGAGTGGAATTGAAGACAAGGATGTGGACAAACGTCGGGAGGTTAATTCTGACACCAAAACAAGCAATAAAGTCCTCTTGAGGTTGTCGAAATCCAGTGGCTTTAAGATATACAGGCTTTGAAAACGTGGAATCCACAATCGACGTCTGACGAGAAGACGTGAAACCCTTCGGTAGGTGATCTCTGAGATCATAACAAGCAAAACAGTCATTTTGTATTGTGTTCGAATTCTTGTGCGTGTAAGAAATACAAGGTTGCCAACTGTGTAAGGCATTACCGAGTGTCACCCCAAAATAATTGTTGAAAAAGACAGTAAATGGAAAATGTACGCTGGTAACCTGATACTTACAGGAGGGTGACACAGCACGCATCAGCAGTGTCGCACAAGCAATGTTTACACTCCAAAACAAACCCATAGTTTGTTAACCGAAACAGACACCTTTTATCGCATGAAAAGCTCTGGTATAAGTAGTGAATGAAATTAAGCGAAAGTTGATTTGTCAGTGCTGCCAACTACGGTAGTTATAAAGCTCGAGTATGGAGAAAATACTGTATCCGTATCCAGAAACGAACAAATGTGATTACAACAACACAAGCTATTGACTTATAAACTACTCGTCACCTATTTTGTATTGCACGTTTCTGAGGCTGAGCAGGTTCGAAACCGAAGACTATCCCGATGAAGGTATTCATGTTTTGTCTTTCTTTCATAATCCCAGTCACGAATTTTAGGTGTCTTTCCTCATGCACACGGTATAGTTCAAGCAAAACAGTGCATTCCAGTATATTTTCCTCCGTCACACCAGATACACATATGACATAAAGTACAATGACTACGTAGTGTTGTGTTTAAGTACTAACGGTGACCACGCGTTGCCTCGGGGAGTAGATAGGTGCGTGTGTTCGAATCCCACATCAACATGCGATGCTTATGGGTTTTAGATTTTCACGATTTTCAATATCGGGTTTAGTGGCATACGTATTATAAAGAATGACACATCTTAGGTACAGAAAGCATATTCAAGGATCGTTTCTATGGTTTGGATGGTATGGAGGATTACTATGCAGCGTTGAAACCCGAAAAGTGGTATTTTCGTACCTCTCGGGAAACGTTCGAGATGTCGATTCCCCACAAAAACCATTCGGATTGTTCAGGTATAGGAACAATGTACGTGACGTTTTCCTCATAAAATCATATGTGATATTTTCTTTCTACGCTATTCACAACTGTACTGTTTTGGGTGGCTCCTCTGTCACAACCGTTACGCACTGCATGGTGTGTATTCTGTTGATTACTTTATACATTACAGCATTTCATTATACGGTATTGCTGTAGTGCTACATTTGTTCGTTTATCCATACGGACACCGTACTTTCTCCATGTTCGAGCTTCATAACTAACGTAGTTGGCAACACTGGCAAATCAACTTTCGCTTAATTACATTCACTACTTATACCACAGCTTTTCAAGCGAAAAAAGGTATCTGCTCCAATTAACAAACTATGCGTTTGTGTTGGAGTGTAAACATTGCTTTGCGACACTGCTGATGTGTTTGGTCACGTGTATCAGGTCCCATAGGTATCAGGTTACCAGCGTACATTTAACATTTCCTGCCTTTTTCATAAATTATTTTGGGGTGTCATTCGATAATTCATTACACAGTTGGCAACCCTGTATTTCTTACACGAACAGGAATTTGAACACAATGAAAGAGGACTGTTTTGCTTGTTATGATCTCAGAGATCACCTACCGAAGTGTTTCAAGGCCTTGTTCGTCAATTCTAATCGTCAGGCATCGATTGTGGATTCCACGTTTGCAACCCTTTATCTCTTAAAGCCAAATGAATTCGACTACCTCAAGAGGACTTTATTGCTTGTTTTGGTGTCAGAAATAAGCTCCCGACGTTTGTCCACATCCTTGTCTTCAATTCCACTGGTCAGGAGGCGATTTTGGATTCCAAGTTGGCAACCCTGTATCTAAAAAAACGAAACGGCGTATGTTCCATGTCTATTTGAATGTTCTTTCATCTTTTGTTGTCCGATACGCACCTGTGACGTTTGGCCACATCTTATGACATTTACAACATTAATTTTTTAATACCTTATGAATTTCAGTACCCCTACCCCTACCCGCCCCTGAACCCCGCTATGGTAATGTTTGCAACCTAGATGTCTAGTATTCTTGTTCCTTCCCTACGGCGTACTTCTCCCTTGCTTTCCGCTTCTTTACTACATAACATAATGCGCCTATGATTATCACAGTACGACTGGCAACGTTTAATTTTTCCTTCTCATTGGGCGCTCCACCAGTGCGAAGGCCAAACGGTTGGTCCGATTTGATAATTATACTACTTTAGATTGAAAACCGATCATTTCCAGCCACTTTTCCCTCTGACATGTTTTCGTATCTGCACTCATAACAAAGTTGGCCTATGGCAAAGGACTTTCGTTTCACCCTGTGTATACAGCATATATATATATATATATATATATATATACTCGCTTTGTTTCGCTGGCAGCGCTGCCACCAGTTCACGTAGGGGGGGTTTTGAGCGTATGAGCCTCCGTTATCTTAATCAAAATTTCCCTGCATCACTACACCACCATGGTGTCCATCTGCACCCTCCCATGGGGGGCTGCGCCACCAAAGGGGAGGTTTGCCCTATTTATTGTAACCTAATCTTGGTCATACGCCTTCAAAGAAAATTTCGTTTCTCTTCCTTCAATAATTTGGAAATTGTTTTGGGGGGCGGACATTTTGGATCCAAGTTGATGACTTTTTGAAAGTTTTCTTGTATTGTAGTGACCTGCTTGTGATGGTACACATTCAAGTAAATTTCGTTTCTCGACTTCAAATGGTGTGGAAAATGTATTTAGGTCCGCCATTTTGGTTCCAAGATGGCGTCTTTGAATTCATCAGATAATATTTTCGTAATCAAACAGTGATCTTATACATTTATGCGAAGTTTGATTTCAATATCCCCAGCGATTTGGGCTGTGTATTCTATACAACAATTGGTTTGGCGGTCATTTTAGATTTTGCTCATTAACGAAGTTAACCGTGCTATTAACCGATATATGTAAACGATTCGTCTAAGAGGGTTCAGAGTGTTCGTCGTCCTCCACGTTTTTCCGCCAGATCTTGAAATCACCATGTCAACGGAAACCTATGCTCTTGACAGGGCATGATCCCTCCTTAATCAAGGTTAACGCCTCTGAATCGCATTTTCCAAGATTGACGCATAATTCATTGGCATCTCGTACGTAGCGCTGCATTTTCAAATTTCCAAAATCTAGATTTGGTTTCAAAGCACGGCTTGCACGACAAATAACCATTACTGTTCAAGAGCTCAAAGGAGACTAATACGGGGATCGTTGGTTAGCTAAAATCCCACACCACCAATCTCGCTCATGACGAAAGCGCTCTTGACGATTGGAGCCCTGTGCGGTGCCCAGTCTCATTACTTTCCGGCCAGACCCTGTATTAAGATAGGTACCGCCAGAAGTTTTCGACACAAAATATTGTATTCAATGTGTTAGAATTCTTAGTTCTAAATTTGTTTAGAATCTATTTTTTTTTTTCATTTTAGTGGTTAACTTTAGGAGATTGGATATTTGAATGCAAGTAGTTACCTGGTCTGTATATTTCCGGGAAGGTAGCCGTAAGTTTTAAGCAGTCAGTAAAGAAATGTATTATATGATTAAATAGGCAAGCGTGGGAATTTAATAGGAAATAAATAGGATTAAATAGGAATTTTAATAAAATTGTTGACCTCGAAAAGAACATCATCTTGCTATACAATGCTCTAGAGTTGGAGTTTTAATTTCAGTAATCGATAAGCGAAACTGAGTTACAATGTATGCTGATCGCAATTACTAGAGTTTCTGTTAAACATTTTAAGAAATATAAGTTTGTATTGTTTTCGTTTCAGCTGAGCGACGCGTTAAAAAATTCTTACTTGTATCTCCAGAAGGTAGCAGTTGGCTTTGAGCAGGTGGTGTGGGATCAAGCTGAGTACAGGGGCAACTTTACAGAGCAATTTAATAAGACCGCATACCAATTAAAAGCGGTGCGTATAGACAAATATAAACATTAAACATACGTTATTTTCTTAGTTAAAAGAGTAGCATGACGTGACGTAGACAAATTCTTCTGTGTTTTTAACCCATAACTGTGCAGTTTCCTATAGACTTTAAAGGTTACCTTTTTTCATGCATCTGCGGTTGTGTTGCTTGCATCACGTGAATTCTGTGAAGTATTTTGTCTGGAGTGTATAACGTGTTTTAATTGCGCAGCACAGGGAGGAATTTAGGGGATGAATTTGAGGAGGCGGCGGAAAGAATACAAAGTTCAGATTTTATGCCGAATAAGTATAATTGGAAAATATACCATCCGAGTAATTTTAAGGAGGAACGAAAAACAGTCGAATATCTTCGTGTGTTATCCTATTCAACGAAAATTATTTTGTACTAAAAATAGTTTTTGTGGTGGGATTAAGATGTGATATTTATTGAAGTGTATAGCACGTGGAACATAGGCACCGACGAACAGAAAAATGCAAATACGGAAAGAGTGGACTTTTTACAATTCAGGTCTTCAATTTTAAACGTAACTAAAATGTAATATTGATTCCACACGCATACAAAGAATAGTCCTCCTACCAGAGTTTGAGGACATTTCCGGAAATTAAGCTTATGATTTAGTGTAAATTCATATTCGAATTTTTCATTTCTGTCTTTAATGTACGATATACAGTTATGGGTTAATTATACATCCTTATGTAACGTATATGGAAACATATGGGGATATTTAAGAATGGCGTTATAAAACACATTGCTTTGTTTTCTTTTGATTGCTTTCAACGTTTTAGAATCGGGTTCATCATATGCTAATCCTCTATATGCGTAAGTTATTTCACCAGTACATTTAAGGTTTAACACTGGAGGCTAGTTTATTTTAAAGCGCGAGCTGATGAGTCAAACAATTGATTTTATATGAACTTGAGATATATTATCAGACCAACAGCTCTGCACCACAGATATTTCCAGAAGTTTAGTGGTTATTGTAACACAGAACCTGGCATTGGTTTTCTTTTAGGATTTAAGTGATAAAATTCTACGCAAGAAAATGACATGGATTAATTGAAACAAACATTTTGTTTAGGTCGAGTTAAAAATTAAGGTGTACAAAGAAAGAAGGAATCACGTCTACACTTAAAAAAATAGTCTGCTCTCCAAATAAGTAGTTAACAATGCAAGCTCATCACTACAAAATTTTAAATCCAAACAATCCACAAAATTTAGCTTTATTTAAAATATTAAATACTTGTGACTAAATCGGAAAATTAGAATTTAAAGCAGGGTTTGCAAGGAATTATCTTTCAAGGACATCACCCCTTCATTATCTGTACTCGTCTTTTGATATAAGAATTGTTGCATCTACCATTTTAACGCTCTTACGCCATTTCTCGATGGGGATATAACTATGTTGGGGACCTTTATCCACACTTGAGTTCAATAAATAGACAAACAAAGCTTATACACTTAACTTTAATGTAATAGGCGAACTAAGTGTAACAGTATTGGTGTTATATCAATAACTTTAATCGGACAAACCACAGGTAAACACTAATCAGCATTATGAGTACATAATAAGCGCAGACAGGTAAGAGTTCTTTTCTGCATTTTCCGTCTAGTACGTCGAATAAATCGTTCACTTTCTGAAAGTAAACAGTTTTCACCTAATCACAGTTTCAGGCATGACCTGTGAGGAAGGAAGGCTCGGCAACATTGATAGTATCTCTGTCATAAAGATTTATTTGCCTAAAAAAGACAACAGATTATCAACACTGACAAATTGTGTGCTTGCGCATAGGAACGCATACTAATCTTGTGTATTATATAGTTTAAGCTAATTCTTGTACACATACAACTAACAAAATTGAAGTAATTTGAACCATTGATTTCAAACTACAATGAAAACTGAGCTTTTGCTACAATTAAGACGTTTTAGGTGACGATGAGGTAGCCTATAAAACACCTTTCCAAACACACTTAAGACACCTCTCTAAATCTTGTGATTCCTCAGCTAGTTTTAATCATGTAGAGACAGACAAACTAACGGCTGTTCTACTGAGGTTCTTTTACTACGTGACGTATAATACATCGATTAAAACTATTAGATTTAAAGTACTATTATTGTACCGTCGAAACAATAATATACATTCATGCGGTGGAGTTTGATTATTCTCGAGTAAAATTATTAACCGACACTAGGTTTGCACACGAAGCTAGTATGCCAGAAAAGCATCAACAGAATATTGAAAATCGAAACAGTCCATGCTACTTATTTAAGTTTTTCTGTCTTTCTAAATAGCGATTTGATGTTAAAAGCTATTTAGACATACTGTCTAAAAATACTCATACTCATTAATCACAATGGCGTATATAATCTTTGGTTTTCTGGATTTCTGTCTTCATACTTCAAAATAATAAAGCTTACTTCTAAGGATAGAGGCTTAATTAATCCTACAGTTTCGAAAATTTACAAAATTTCTAGTTTAACATTTTGCAAATCTATGTATAAGAGTGTTCAATAATACATTGATTACATCTTGAACTAACGACTGTTCAATGGTGATATTCGGCTCAAAAGTGTTTTATGAAATCCATACAGGTGTATCATGCGGAATTGCAATTTATTTTAATTACATTTTTGGATACACAGAAACCATCATAAATTTTAAACGTGAGCATAAAATATAGTTGTCTTCTTTCCAGGTCCTGTGTGAAATTCAGTACACTATGCTCCAGGACGGTGTAACTGCATATGAGGACGTGTCGAGGGAAATTATGCCAAAAGACCTCAGAGACATGAAAGACACATCACACCGAAACCTAAGGGACTGGTTCATATTCCGAGATTACATGAACACAATTGAATATGTGGTAGAAGTATTCGAGTACTTCCAGGACAAGGAGTAGTCATCGCCGTAAGAAGCACACACAGAGAGAGAGAGAGAGAGAGAGAGAAAGAGGAAAATAAAATATGAATGACTGAACCAATGAGTGCGTGACTTAAAACTCAAAATCTTGCACTTCTAATATTTAGATTCTTTAGTTTGTCTATGTGAGTCTGTGCGTGAGAGAAAACATACTGAAAATGAGGGAGCAAGAGACTGAGCACCAGTATTTAGCTTTGCATTGCAATGTGTGATTCTTAATATAAATGTGGTCCTAAATGTCCGTTTAGCGACTTCTCGACACCCTAAGCATATTTAACATCTCAGAGAAAAATTAGGAATTGAAATATTGATGTGCGATTTCTATACGTTGCCATAATGATTTTGTATTTTCTTTTATTTAATATAATGTTTGAATCTGTACATCTGATTACTTTGATAGCTGGGTGTGTTCAGTCGGAACTCACAAACTGCATGGAAAATTTCAACACTTTATTGAAGGATTTACGACCCCAAATGAAAGCATATGTAAGATTTGGTAGTCATCAATATCCATCCACTAATACTTTATGATAAGTTGACATTCGGTGTGGAAATTGAGTTTGTCACATTATCTTTAAATGAGATTATTTTAGAGAGAATAAAATGTAAAATAACCTTCTCGTATTGCTTGTTTTCTCATTGCTTCTGGGAACGAAATCCAAATAATCGGTGGAAGAATTCAATTCGAATCAACTCAAAATATTATATGATAATTCTGGTCAATGAACACCGGAACTAACTAATGCGCTCCGAAGGATTTTATTAGTAAGTGGATTCCAGAAGTTTGTAATTTATTTGTCAGGCCAAACTCACATAATCTAAATAAAATAATCGCTGCTAATCTCAGTTCCTTTTACATCGAAACGAGTTTGTCTTTACCTCAAAGTGAACGTGAAATGCTTTTATTTTTATGATATAGCACGATTCATCCTGTTTTAGCGCATCAATACGCGAACCACATTTTCTGTTTCTAGAAACTTTGGGAGCTTTCAGGCGCAATAATGAACACTATTTGGAATGGGAAATAAAGATTAATGGCTGCCTCGTACACATGCATAATGTCACGTACTTACTTTCATTTCTTTTTTTAAAGTATTGAAGTACATAATTTGTGAATGCGTTGAAACTACTCCACAGTGAACTGTTCGGAGTGTCCCAAATAGTTATTATTAAAAGTATATTAATTATTTGGTTCCATACCACTGACTAGAGGTAATGAAACTACCGCTGAAAACAGAATGCTTTTCTGTTTGATAGTGAGCAAGAACTTTGAAATCCAGGATCAACAATTGTTCATAAAATCTTAACAAGCGAATTCTCTTTTTAGATTCACGTTTATGGAAAATGTAGTTTCCAAGTATCAGCGCGGAGAATAAGTAAATTATGAAGCCCCTCCTCTAGTAATGTGTATATCGCGAGCTGACTGTTATGTAATATAGAGTGATGCAAGCTTAGAAATGACTGAATTCCGCAAATGAACATACATCCATTACAAAGTAGAGCCAATGACTTAGTTGGTTTATAATGGAACGTACAACACAAACATATAATAATGAAACAAAACAAAAGAGATGAACGAAAGAGAAACAAACATTTAGAATGAGATCAAAGACAAAAGAAACCAAATATAAAAAAGAGCATGTGCAAGAATAATGAAGAGATCACCGAAAGACACAAAGCCATTTACCATTCGGCAATGCAATACATATACGTCTAAAATGTGATTAGTATAAAAGAGTTGAAATGGAAACTTCTTGGTTGTGAAAGTTAGAGTACGTGTCTGACAGGTGAATATAAATTGTATGTGTTTTATAATAAGGTTTTGAGGAAAATGTAAGTGACGAGATTACCAGACATTGGGCGAGGCTACAAATATATGTTTTCACCTGACATTATAAGAATAATGAAATCACGACGGCTAAGGGTAAAATTATGATGGGATTTCGTGTAACTCGGATAAAGGAAATGAGAATATTTCATTGTAAATAAGATGGCATCCCCGAGATTAAGATGTCTTTGTGATAACTAATACTTTCGGGAGAACAATATTAGTAGGAATCTTCGAGTGTTATATGTTCGTGATGAAATCTGGCATGATCTGGCTCTGGGTAGAGTCCAATAATGAACGGGAATTTGTGAATTCCTTAAGCCATAAAAATTAGTTATTTAGTTTAGTCTATCTAGTGCTGTTCCCTTTCCGTAAATGACTGTATTAACAAGAACCACAACTTTCATCATTGCCACCATACGATTCACCAGCACCATTACCATACCAATTAATATCGTCATTTATGTGTAAAAATAAAGTATCAACTTACCAGCATTGAATTTGAACTGACGTGGTAAGGTAGGTATATTGCCTGTGAGACAAAGGGGCTGAACAACGTCTTTGAAAAGTTATAAAACTATTACGTGTGACATGTATTTGTGATTCTTCCTACATGAATTGTTTGTCTGTTAAACAGGTTAACTGTTTAATAGACAGTTAACAAATGTATGTTCATGTTTGGTCCATATTATTTCAGTATTAATAATTTATTCCACAAATTTGTAATAGAATGTACCTTTTCAGATGAGATCGCACGTTATATGGACATATAGTACAATTACACCTTTCCGCGTTAGGAGTGACGATATATGTATGTTTCTCTGCCTTTGTACATGTGTATTATTGCATATTAAAGGTTTAAACAATAATATCCCAGTATTGGATTTTTATTGGTATTATTATTATTATTATTATTTGGAATAATTTATCTCATACCCTTGTGCAGAAAATTGAGAATGTTCAATCATATTTTATGAGACGACCTTGCTTGAAATTAGGAATGAATTATTACACAAGAACTCCAATTGACTGGAAATATTTTTTTTTTAAATTAGAAATACTTGAAAATAGAAGAAAAAAGGCGGATGCCATGTTTTTAACTAAAATTTTAACGAATATTTATACATCAGAATACGTAATAGAAACTATAGTATACAAAGTTCCCAGGTATGGTACAAGGGACACAACTATTATACAGACTGGTAAAGAAAATAAACTTTTAGTAAGACATCAGAAATTACAATATGCTGTAACAAATTTACTTGCCTAAAAAAAACTAGAAATTAGTGTCAACACAAAAGTAAATTTTAAGGACAATCTGTATGAAATCCTTTAACTTTTAATTTTTATTATATGTATATGATTATATGATGTGTATTTGGAACATGTGACTAGGAATACTGAAATGTGTTTGTATAACCTTATTATTTTCTATGTACATACGAGTTTTTGTATATTAACTGGGAGTTTGAACCCATTTTTTTTAGACAAGTGCTGTATTTTTGCTTGCGCTGTTCGCAGCACTAAAATACAAAATAAACTGTTATTATTATTATTAGTGATTACACAGTTAATTAAGCACATTTATATTGTATTCAATTTAAGGCCTATTAGTAACAGTGAAAAGCACAACATAAATTTATTACTGTAATATTTTAATCAGACTGCTCTCGCGTGGGCAAGTTTAGAAAAGTAGCTTCTACATTCGTTCATTTTCTCTTAAAAACATATCACTCCCTTCGGACTAGTTACACCATTCAAATTCAACTTCAAAACTTACTTCTACCGCTAGATTAAATTTAATAAGACACTCAAAGGTTTATCTCAACAAAATTTTCGGGAGCAAAATACGCACCCAATATCTAATTCTAGTGAGTTTGTATCCAGTTTTTGGAGTTAGACAGAAGTCCAGAGATCTCAAGAGTCATTAATAACAAGAATTCATTAAGAAGTCTTGATTCTCAAGAATACTCGGCAGTCAGGAATTCGGGCGAGGTTGAAGATTAAGGACCAAAGAGAGTCAGAAATTGCAGAGCTGTAGCGAGAATATTCTACAACGCGTGCAAACTTTATGTCCTACGTGTGTTCCCGAGCTCACAAGAATGAACTTCTTACACCCTCAGAAAGAGGAGAAATAAAATGAATTAGGAATGTGTCATCAAATTTAATAATTTAATAATAATACTAATTTATAATAAAATTCAACTACATACTTATATTTTAATTTTGAAATTGACTAAATGTGTAGTATTGTTAGATGATCTGCGACCAATACAGAGTTCAGTGTCAAAACAATAATGTTATCCTCCTTAATACCTAAGTACGCTTAATTTCTTTGTATATATTAAACCATTATATCTGTTTAAACTGATAAATACTCTTCAGTACAGCCAGAAAAACACGAGTTTTAGGGACGTTTTTAGTCCTACGTAGCCCTCACTGATAGGAATCTATGCCAAAGTCATATATGATCATATATCATTTTCAGAAATGCAGCGATTTAGGCAGTGACTAATTGGCTGGGCATAAATGTTAATAAAATGTAACATTATATCGAAGCTTCACAAGAAAAGTATCACAATGCAGAAAAGTAGACTGGCGTTCGACAATATAATTGAAATATTTGTCAAAAGTGGGACATATTTTAACTGAACTTAGAAACACTGAGCATTGCATAAATCACCCATCTCTTATTTGTTGGAAGAAGGATGGGAAGTGCACTAATAGTAGAATTAGGCAGTAGGGTTGTGGACCTTGTGGAAGTCTAATGGGTAACCAGTATATGGAACATCACGGAGTTTCGCATAGGTATAAATGTGGTTGCCCGTCTAGCTGCAGTATCTATGACTGAAACAGCGAGGTGATACGGTGTAGTTAAAGCTATTGTATCGACAGTCATAACTGCATACATAATCCATTCTAAAACTGGATTGGCGTAGCACAATAGTGGTCGAAAGAAGAAGCTGTATGATATGAACCGCCGGGCCTTGAAGCATAATTATGTTGACATCACAGAAGAAACCAACGACAGAGAATGTTATTACAGAACTTAATCTGCACCTAAAGACCCCAGTGCCATCAAAAACAGTGAGGCTGGAGCTGCATAAAATGGATGTACGAGTAATATGTGGGCGTGTTACTTTGCCCTAGCCCCTAATAACAGATAAGAATGCTCAAAGGCGATGCGATGCCTACATAAACTGAACATTCTACGAGTGACTAGGCGTCGTATGGTGGGGCGAGACACACTTTTCCCCACGTCTGGAACCTTGTTTGACTGTCGGACATCTTATCATACTACGGTGTAGAATGTTTTGGACCGACTTTCAAATACGGTGGTGGCTCAAATACGACCAGGACGATATCACAGTATTCGGCAGTCCCTGTTTCTCAGTACACGGTTTCACAACAGCAGTTTATTTAGGCACCTCTTGAGTAACCATGTCAAGTCAATGATACAAACTCCATTTAAGGACAGCAATGGCATATTTCAGGTTTAAAATATCTTCATTCACACCACTAGACATTTTTCAAGTGTGATTTCGCTAGCATGTTGATGAGGTTAAACATCTTCTTTGACCCGGGCAGTCCACTAGCATCGATATATTCAAGACTCTGTAGAGCGTAGATTGATTTGAAAACCACGGTTTGACGTTGACGTTCAACTCCATCGTCTCTAGCTGAGGTAGAAGCTGTGGTGTCTGAAGAATTGCTTTAACATCTTCTTACAAGCATTCAAGAATGTATCGGTCTATTTAGTTCAGAATTAAACCTGCATAGCGTACTAAACATTGATCAGGACCGTATTATTACAAAAAGTTGAGACTTCCACAAGAGTTCCATTTTTTGTCCAAAACTATAAATATACAGTAGAGCCAAAAAAAATTACAAGTAATTTTGCCTACAAATTATGTGATAACCATTAACGCAGGCAGACCAAATTATCGTTAATCGTTCTTGCATTAGGAAGGATCTCAATACTATGCATATATGTTATTGCTGTGTGTTTTAATAATAACACCTATTTTGAAAAGTGTCTTTATTTTCCAAAAGAAAAACAACTATATATTTCATTGCAAACATTGTTTTGTTTCTTTGTGTATTTAAACTAATAGACAGCCCTATGCTAGTTTAAAGGCCTGACTGACAAACTCGAATGGTTCAAACAATCACTGCAAGTTTCAATTGCAGACCAAATTATTGTTGATCGTGCTTGCATAATTATGGGTGTACTTTATGATACAATTCAATTTTGATTTGATACAATGTCAATAGACAATGCTGATTCCTGAAATGGTCTTCGATGGTAGGCAGTAGGAAAGTATCTCAAATGTCAACGTAACATTGTGCCGTGACATTATGACGTAAAGCAAAATGGGAGCAGACCATAACAATAACATTTTACAGTTCTCATTTTGCAAAATGTAGAATTCCTTCGACAGTAATTCGCCACGCCTACACCCTACTATCGGATCACCACATTGTATAATGTGATTGAATTGTCTTTTGGTCCTATTTTGGCATTCTTAAAACAACGCAAGTTGTCTATTGCTATTTATCTGTGTGATATGTAGCTTATATGCATGACATGGCCATGTCAACCATATTACCACACCTCTGTCCCGAATAATAATGGTCGAAGGAGTAGATCCTGATGCTTTTTTGGAATTACTCAGGGAAAAGTTGTCAAGGATGATTGCAGATCACTTTGTACGAACCTGTTTAACACTCGGCGGTCTCTGCAGATCAACATGGGAGGCCGGATAGCGTGCTGTTTTCATATTTCTACTTCACTAAAGTATTGGAAACTGTACACAAAAGGATTGTTGAAAATTGTGAAAATCTGCGCACAGCCGTTTTATATTGATAACACCAAATCATCTGTGTATATTAATATCCGGTGAATTCCTCATCAATCCTGCTCTACGATCTAGTACACGCTGCTAATTATTTTCATAGCTGACAGTGTGCTCCACTATGTAGATAGCAATCCTTTGTCGCTTTCTATGATAAAGATCCATTTCCTAGAAGCTCGAATACATTACTCATATAGTTTTGATATGATAAAAAGCAGTTTATTTCTATTATGTAAAATGAATAAATTATCCATGATTTACGCTTTCCTTCTTGATTAACCGGTGGTATACCCAAAGGTGTATTTTTGTTATTTTTTTGTAAATAGTAAACCTTATCAAAAGTTGTGTATTTAAAATGATTGCCGTATTTATCACTTTAGTGAAACAAATTGTTACAATTTCATTTTATATATATATCCGTTGCTACCCCATATATCTTCGAAACAACTGCAAATATAAGCAAACGAAAAAACACGTCCTTCATTATTTTGAGGGGCTTGAATTTTGTGCTATAAAAGTTCCACTCCAGACCCGCCCAAATTGGTGTACGGTGGGTCATTTTGAATATGGACATAAAATGTGACTACCGCCATTTTGGACGGGGTCAACATAGCGACTTGAAACTTTCAGCAAAATATTTCTTTTGTCGAGACCTTTAAAACGATATATTACACGATCCCCTTGCCATTTGAAATTTTCAAGTTGACTCCCGTACCCCAATTCGGGGGGTTTGGGGTGGAAATTTTATAGCTCAAAATTCAAGCCCATCAAAATAAATGAAGGACGTGTTTCTCGTTTGCAGTCGTTTGGAAGATACACGGGGTGGCAACGGACTTTATGGACACCCTGTATAGCCTAATAGGTAACGCGCCCTCTTCACGTATTATGCATGCACGTATAATGCATGTAATTTATTATTTGAAATTCTGGCAACAAGCTAGCCTAAAACGATATGCTACATGATTTTCTTCCCTATTCTAATTCTAGACCAAAATCCAACACATCTTCTTTAAGTTAGTAAGTAACGGTAATCAGTTAATGTTAAATGGGCATTTGAATTAGACGTGTATACATATTTTCAAATTCTATTCATTTACAGACATATAAATAAAACATTCTTTTCAGTATAACTCCACACATACATACAAGTTTGGCTCAAGCCAAATGGATAATTTGAGATATGAAAAAAATGAAAGAAAACAGGAGAACCTAGAGAGCGAACATTCACAATGTATTTGTTCATCTCAAAGCATAAATCGAAAGATGCTTGATCGAAACGGTGACCTGACGCACTTGGGTTCGGTCGCCTAGTAATGTCTTTGACACATATCAATATGTCAGTATTCCAAATGACAATTCATTGTGATTAGTTGATATGTAGTGATTAGCTTATAACACAATAATAACAGTATTGAAGTTGGTGTTAACATGATAACAACAGTATATAAAAGATAATACGGGAAAATAACCCAATACTTTATATATCCCTTTCTATACGAGTTCAAACAAAATACTGCGTTCTCTTTGTATTTAACATACCCCGACAGTATAGTGCGTAGAAGTTAACATTCGATATTTTGAACGGAGGCGTAGAAATTCTTCCAACATTAGTATCTGCAATTACATTGGAAACATATATTTTGTATTTCCTAATGTCTAAAATGATTACAAGAACTATTATCTGATCTGGCGCGAAAAGATAGTTATAAATAAATATTACAAACAGTTTATTAAATGTTCAATAGAATCCATTGTAATATATATTATGCATTTACACTTATCGTAAACTCGATAAGTATGTTCAAAGTGTATTTATAAATATTTTAAAATTAATATATAAAGGAATATTTCGGGTACTATATACGTTACTATGTGGATTGGCAAAATACATTATGTCACGCTACATTGTTATTATAATATTTATAATTTGTTCTTCATTAGCAGAATCACATTGTAAGTGGTATTTAGCGTT
This sequence comes from Lepisma saccharinum, assembly GCA_022664845.1. Classification (NCBI taxonomy): domain Eukaryota; kingdom Metazoa; phylum Arthropoda; class Insecta; order Zygentoma; family Lepismatidae; genus Lepisma; species Lepisma saccharinum. The sequence continues at coordinate 4,694 of JAGDQP010001181.1, read as the reverse complement.
TACTTGCTGACTCAAAGTTCATGACCCATGATTTAGAGTTCATGGAGTAAAAGTGTTTATTTAAGTGTATTTCTCAAGGTAGCTGCATTCATGTGTTGTTGTATCATTGTCATTATAAGAACAACGTCATTGTTTTATAATTATATACTGTTCCTTCGCCCAAGACAAACCTTCATGCCTTATGGCAAGCAGAACACAAAGCCATGATTCTGGTCGTGAGGCGAAATAATCAAGAGTACGCAAGGAACAACATGTTATAATCTGACTTTACTATAACCTATGGTGAATTATTTTATATTTAATTCTTCAATTTTATCATAACCTACTTTTGTTATATTGCTTTAGAATATTTATTTAATATGCTAATGCATTTGAATGTCCTGTAACAACTCGCTACTTTTATAACATAGTAAGATTACTTCACCATTTCAAAAAAAGAGCATTATAAAGAAAAAGAGCGATGTTTGATAAAACTGAATTACTTCTTTTAAATTGAGAAAATGGTATTTTAAATACAAATAAAATAATTTGGTAGACTACACATCGAAAGTATATCTTGTAGATGTATTTCCTATGGAATTGAGTAAATTAATTACTTCCGGTAAAATAATATTTTACTTTATTGCCCATATGAAACTTAGACTTGTGTTAAGATTAATAACCTTTTCCATGAAGAGGCTAAGAAGTGTAATCAGCGACAGTTTAATCAGTCCACCGAATGTGCTTGTGAATTATAAAGACCATTGTGTGGGACAAACTTTGGGACCATACGAAGTTGTCCTTGTCAACATCAATAGTGTTTTAAATTACAATTGCCCGAGTTAATACACAAAAAGCGTTTAAGATTGACGGATTACTAGTGGACATTTTTCTGGGTATTGAACAACTTTTGATAAACATAATTTTCAGTAGCCGAAAAGTTTCCTTTTCTAAGTTAAATGTTGAATTACCTTTTCAAGAGATACAAATTGTGTCGTCGCGGACAACCACTATACCAGAAAGCTCTGTCCCTTCTTCATCTCTTTCCAGGGATTATACCACAACCGGATCTTCCCATTTGTCACCTGGTGATTAAAGGGGTGACTCAAAACCTGGATCAGTGTCGTAAGACCTGACTATGAGCGCCGGAGGCGCAGGTATTTCACGAAATGGTTTCAAGAAGTGAATAAATCGAATGTTAGTAGAAGGAAACGTGATGTGGTCCCGTGGGTACCCGCATTTCCAGATTGGAACGAGAATTCTAATAAATATTTTTCTAGCCAAAATCATCAGCAGACTTGAATGTTGTTGAGGCGTGTGACTGGTGTCAAGTACGCAGTATTGCGAATGATGCAAAATTTTGTGCTAATACTATTTCATCTTTAGCACCTCTTCAGGTACGATTTTTTTCAACGATATGCAAAAACGTATTGTTAGATCAATATGCAAGTTTTGATGATTCTAAGATACCCGGACTGTTTTGGATTTATTAAGGACTTTAAATCTGTTATTTGAAACCTGATAGAAGGTTTGTATGTCATATATCGTTAATTATGGAAAGCTTTCCCCGTAGGTTTGATGTGGCGAATTATCGTGTAGGTAATTTTTAATAGGCATTTGATTTATTTTATTATTGTATTCTGTCTCTTTGTTTCAATTCATCTTTGTTGTTTCACTCATTTTCATCATCATTCGCCACTAACCCCTTTCATACTCATTATCAATCACTCATCAGCTATGTTCGGGTTTCCTTCTGAAATTTCATGCATTGGATGTGATTGTTTGAAGAAAAATAAAATGATATGTTTGTCCTATTTTATTGTTCGGGGACAGCCCAACTCTTGTAGTGAGTGGATATGGGCATATCTTTAATTTTTATGGCCTTTTGAAAGATATTTACCATAAGCGCCCACTGCTGTTGTACAGAAGAGTTATTTTTATCGGCCAGCTGATCGAGTGGAGCTAGGATGTCGTCACAGCTTTTGCTTTGTAAGTAAGTCAGGATTGCTAGTTTCACTTTTTGAGGATACATGGTGGGTGAAACCCGGCATTATTCAAGTATTCTGTTCTTATGTTTTGTGAATGATTTATGTTCAAGGGATCAAGCAGTAAAACATTTTTAGTCAACATTTTATCGATCCAAGGGATTCTTTGAGACCCCTGTCAAATTACATTTGGTAGATATATTTACGGGCTTTCGTAGGAAAATCGTAGGAGAAGGGTAAAGGGAGGGTACGTTTTGGAACTGTACAAATAAGTATACATATTTTGTAGTTAACCCAACTACGCCTTTATATTGCAATACCAAGGTTAAAAATGAAGGTAAATAAAATACTTTTATTGTGGAAAATTTTAACTACTATATTACTTTAATGATTACTATAACTGATAACGCAAAATAGATTACATGTACTGAAATATTTGTACTGTAGTTGTTTTGAAATCAACGGAACGCACATATAACTTTGAAATATAGCCAATAAATGGACAAAAATTATCTTAATGTATAATAATATATTCAATTATTGATGAAGAGTTGGAAACCCTGCGAGCTTCATGAATATAACATAAACAAGACAATATTACATATCTAAACGTAATGCCTTTAGAGCGAAAACGCTTCATATTCATTGTGGAGCACATTGAAAGCAGAATAATTCATTGAAAACACTTACATTCAATATTCAGTATTCAGATTCATATTCAATGTGTTTTACCCTAATTTTCCTGGCCTTATGAAGAACATAAGTTTCGGATAAAAATATATTTTGGAATACGTATTACATAAAGTTTAAGTGTTTTAGTCTTACTTTTTTGAATGGGTATTTTTGGACCATAGGCATCAATGGTTTTGCGCTGACTTTACGAGAGTAAGTGAAATTGATGGATTTGGTGATGGTGAAGGTAAAATACCAGAATGGTCAGGATATTCCGAGTAAACCGAAGGAAAATTCACAGTAATTTCGATCAAACGTTGCTATACAATACTGGAATTTCAAAATTTGAAAAAGGCTCTATTATCTAGTGCATGCTTTTTTAATGTTATAAATTCATGAATATATATAATATGTAATATAACATTTTTAGTGTGACGTCACGTTGATTTCGATTTCATGCAATCAGATTCAAGTGAAGGTGAGTAGGATACTTTTTTCTACATTTTGAAAACACAAACAATTTATCTACGACATATTGCATTAGTTAATTATCTTTAGGTAGTTAATAATTACCTATACTGGGGCATTTAATTTATCTCGACGCGACGTAATATAATTTTAAAACAATATTTTTGTGTCATGTTTTCGAAACGATGTTCTGTTCTTGTTTTCTTAAATATAAAAATACGTAAGTAATACAATCAAATTACACTGAAGTGTCAAAAGTCATGGAATAGCAGGAGGGAACTAATTGACGATGCGATGACTTCTTGCAATTTCGGTCGAAATGCGAGATGCAGTTGCAGTGTAGTCATTCCGATTTGGAACGCCACGGAACCCGATGGGAATTATAGTCGTTTGGGTGCGATATGATATTTGATGCTACAAGTAAGTGCATTGGGCGTGCGATTTCCGACGTCGTCCGAAGATTAAACTTTATTCACTTCACAGTGTAAAGGAGGGAAGGTAAGTACCGCATTGGAGGCATTATAAGCCATCAGGAACAATTCAGTGGCTCGTGACGAGTACTGAGCTCCGTGACCAGCGACATCTAGGCAGACTCGTCGGAGTTGACAGACAGGCAACAGTGTATGATTGGATATCAGAAATCAGTGCGGAATGGTCCCAGGGACGTAACTCGGAGGTGACTGCAGCATAAATTAGTCTGGATGGGGTATCACAGTCAAAGACCGACGACACGTGTACCGCTAGTAATCGCTGTCTGAAGTCGGCGACTCACATTGGCTCTGGGAAACGTGACTTGGACCGTAGAGGACTGGCATAATGTAGTATAGTCAGATGATTTACGTTTCCAGTTGGTACACTTGGATGGCAGTGTCAGGGCGTGGCTTATACCCTTTAATGCAATGGGCACAATTTCAACTAGACACTGTGCAACCTCGTAGTGGGTCTTTTATGGTATAACACTTGTTTATCCAGTATGGTTTCGGTCCTGTGCACCGCTTGAGCCGGAAATTGACCGGTAATAGCTAAATGCAGCTGCTTGGTGAGCATCTCCTGCCTTTTATGGACTTAGTCTGTCCAGACAAATATTGGATTTTCTTGGATGACAATGTGCAAGCCACCGGGCTACAATGGACCGCTACCGGTTTGAGGAATATTCTGGTAACTTGTAAAGAATGATTTGTTTCCCTAGATTACCCATATTAACAATTTACAGCACATATTGTTTTTTAACTAACGAACTATTGGTATCCACGATCCTCCACCAGAAACCACTATTCAATTCTGGATGACGAAGGAGACCGATAGGCGTCACATAGCACCAGTGGACTACCAGCGATTTTTTGTTTCCTTGCCACTTCGAGTGGCTACATTTCGCCGTGTTTTCAGGGGGTCCCACAAAAAATAGAGAGGTTTCCCATGGCTTTTGGCATGCCACCGTATATTTGTACTGCCTGGTAGTAATCACACGTGGTAAAGTTGCCTGAATGTGCCTAATACAATATAATGATACTCCAAGTAAAAATATCTATAAGCATATACTCTATTAAAATTCTTTAAAAGTATCTAGATATTTCAGGAGTGCTCGACTTG